>JAECWN010000192.1:0-212923 GCA_018150725.1 Drosophila quadrilineata | reverse complement strand
TTTGGAAGTTGGGATAATTTCCTAAGTTGGTACAAAATTATTCCAACTCCGAAATGTACCAATTATGGAAGTTGCTCATTTTCCTAACTTGGTCCCATTGATGGTTGAGCTAGGAATTTGAAGGTTGGGATTAATTTTCCGAAGTTGGTCCAAAATTATTATTTAACTTCGAAAGGTATTACGAATTTTTGGAAGTAGCTCAATTTTCGTGGTCAATTTAAATTTGGTCCAATGGAATTTGGAAGTTAAGGATATTTTCGAAGTTGGTTCAAGATCCATCTTCGAAAATTCAATGCTAATTTTGGAAGTTTGCTCAATTTTCTAAAAATTCCATTGGAAATTTGGTCCAATTGGGTGGAAGTTGAGATAATATTCGAAGTTGGTCCAAGTGATCCCAACTTCGAAAATTCAATACCAATTTGGAAGTAGCCTCGAATTTTCTTAATTGGCCCAATTGGAAATTTGGTCCAAGTTAAGGTGATTGAAGGTTGGGATAAGGTTTTCGGATCGTTGAACATTTCAGTTTTTATTTTTTCAACTTCGAAAATTCAATACCAATTTTGGAAAAAAAAGTTGCTCAATTTTCCTTTAAAATTTTGGTCCCATTGGAAAGTGGGTCCAATTGGAATTTTGGAAGTTGGGATAAGTTTTCGAGATTGGTCGAAAATTTTCCCAACTCCGAAAATTCAATAACTTAATTTTGGAAGTTGGGTCAATTTCCTAATTTGGTACATTAGAGAGTCCCAAATTTGTAAATTTGATTGAGATAATTTTCCCAGTTGGTCCAAATTATTTTTCCAACCTTCGAAAAGTTCAATACCAATTATGGAAGTTGCCCAATTTTCTAAATTGGTCCCATTGATGAGGTTAATTGCAATTTGGAAGTTGGGATAATTTTCCGAGTTGATTTTATTATACCAACTTCGAAAATTCAATATAATTATGGAAGTTGGGTCAATTTTCTAATTGGTACCATTTGAAAGTTTTTAGTTCAATTGGAATTTTGGAAGTTGGGATAATTTTCGAAGTTATTTCAAAAATTATCCCAGCTTCGAAAATCAATCTCAATTTTGGAAGTTGGGTCCAATTTACAATTGGTCCATTTGTGAAATTTGGTCCAATTCTTTGAAGTTGGGATAATTTTGGAAGTTGGACACAAGGTATCCCAGCCTCAAAAAATTCAATACCAATTTTGGAAGTTTGCTCAATTTTCTAAATTTTGTGTTTAATTTTGAAAGTGGGATTTTCCAATTGAAGCTATTTCGGAGTTGGGATAATTTTCGAAGTTGGTCGATACTTATCCCAACTTCGAAAATTTAATCCCAATTTTGGAAGTTGGGTCAATTTTTAAAATTTGTCCAATTTTTTGGAAATTGGGATCCAATTGGGAATTTTGGAAGTTGGGATTTATTTCTTTTAGTTGGTACAAAATTATTCCAACTCGAAAAGTGTACCAATTATGGAAGTTGCTCCCCAATTTTTCAATTTTGTGGAAATTGGGTCCAATTGAATTTGGAGAAGTTGGGATAATTTTCCCAGTTGGTCCAAGAGTATCCCAGCTTCAAAAATTCATGCAATTTTGGAAGTAGCCTCAATTTTCTTAATTGGTCCAAAATTGGTGGTCCAATTGCAATTTGGAAGTTGAATAATTTCGAATTCGAAAATTTTCAATACCAGGCCTGGTGCTCCAATTTTTCTAAAAGAATTCCCCATTGGAAATTGGTCCAATTGGAATTTTGGAAGTTGGGATTAATTTTCGAAGTTGGTCATAAATTATCGCAACTTCGAAAATTTTATCTCCAATTTTGGATGGTGGGTCGCACATTCAGTGGAAATTGGGTCCAGTGGAATTTGGAAGTGAGATAATTTTCGAAGTTGGTCATAAGTATCCCAACTTCGAAGAATAGTATCCCAATTTTGGAAGTTGGATCAATTTTTTAAGTAAGTCCCAGTGAAAGTGGGTCCCAGGTTTGAAAATTTAAAAAAAAAAAAGGAAGTTGGGATAATTTCTCAAGTTGGTACAAGGTATTCCAACTCCAAAGTTTTATACCAATTATGGAAGTTGCTCAATTTTCTAGAATTGTGGAAGTGGGTCCAATTGGGTTGGGGAAGTTGGGATAATTTTCGAGATTGGTCCAAAATTATTATAACTATGAAAATTCAATACAGGTGGAAGTAGCTCAATTTTCTCCTTGGTCCCAGTGAAGTGGGTTGGTAGATTTGGAAGTTGGGTATGTTTCGAAGTTGGTACAAAATTATTCCATCTTCGAAAATTCAACCACCAGTGTTTTGAAGTTGCTCAATTTGCAAAGAAATTTCCCAAATTGGGATACGGAAATCCCAAACGGAAATGGGTAGGCTGAGGACAATTTTCTAGTTGGTCAAAAATTATCCCAACTTCAAAAATTCAATACCAATTATGGAAGTTGGGTCAATTTTTCTACATTGGTTTTTTTTTTTTTCCATTTTTGAAATTTTAATTGAATTTTGGAAGTTGGGATAATTTTCGAAGTTATTTCAAAAATTATTCCAACCCCCCTTTTTTGTAATACCAATTATGGAAGTTGCTCAATTTTCTAATTGGTCCCATTGAAATTGGGTCCAATGTGTAATTTTGAAGTTGAGAGATAATTTTCAATACCAATTATGAAGTTGCTTTCAATTTTCTAAATTGTTCCCATTGAAGTTGGATGTTGGGATAATTTTGAAGTTGGTAAAAAATTATCCCATCTTCAGATTCACAATTTTGGAAGTTGGGATAGTTTTCTAAGTAGGTCTAATTGGAAACTGGGTCAATTGGAGTCACAGTTGAGATAATCGAAAATTCCAAAACCAATTTTGGAAGTTGGGGATAATTTTCTAAATTGGTCAATTGAAATTGGGTCAATTGGAGATTTCGAAGCTGGAAAATTTGGACCAACTTCGAAAATTATTACAACTTCGAATTAATTCAATTTTAGAAGTTGGGTCAGTATAATTGGTCAATTGGAGGTGGAAGTTGGGATAATTTCGATGTTTAGAAATTTTAAGTTATTCTAACTTTTCGAAAATTCTAATACCAATTTTGGAAGTTGCTCAATTTTCTAAATTTTTTTTTTTTGTCCCAATTGGAAAGTGGGTCCAATTGGAATTTGGAAGTTGGGATAATTTTCGAAGTTGGTCCAAAATTTTCCCAACTTCGAAAATTCAATAATAATTTTGGAAGTTGGGTCAATTTCCCTTATAAAGTGGTTTTGACATTAGAGTCCAATTTTTTTGTTGGAAGTTAGGGATGGTACAGAAGTTGGTCCAAAATTATCCCAACTTCGAAAATTCAATACCAATTTTGGAAGTAAATTCAATTTTCTTAATTGATTTTTTATTATTCCAAATTGGAAATTTGGTCAATTGAGAATTTTGGAAGTTGGGATAATAGTCAAAGTTGGTCCAAAAAATTATACCAACTTCGAAAATTCAGCGTGGTACCATTGAAGTGGTTCCAATATGAATTTGGAAGTTGGAGGGAATTTTCGAGATTGTTTCAAGTATCCCAACTTCCTTAATCAAAGTTTGAAGTTGCTCCAATTTTCTAAATTTTGTCCAGTGAAGTGGGTCCAATTGGTATTTGAAGTTGGGATAATTTTCGAGTTGGTCCAAGAAATTATACCAACTTCGAAAATTCAATTTCTACATTGGTACCATTGGAAATTAGTTTAATGAATTTGGAAGTTGGGGTGAGAATTTTTCGAAGTTGCCTAGTATCCCAACTTCGAAATATCCCCAGTACGGAAGTTGGGTCAATTTTTAAAATTTGTCCAATTGGAAAAAGTGGGATCCAATTGGAATTTTGGAAGTTGGGATAAATTTTCTAAGTTGGTACAAAATTATTCCAAATCCGAAAATTTTATTCAGCCATTATGGAAGTTGCTCAATTTTCCTAAATTGGTCCCATTTTGAAGATGGGTCAATTGGAATTTTTGAAGTTGGGATTAATTTTCGAAGTTGGTCCAAGTATTATTTTTAACTTCCGAAAATTCAATACCACGGGAAGTAGCTCGAATTTTCTTAGTTGGTCCAATTTTATTTTGGAAATTTGGTTCCAATTAGGTGGAAGTTGGGATAATTTTCGAAGTTGGTACAAAATTATTCCATCTTCTGAAAATTCAATACCAATTTTTTGAAGTTGCCTCAATTTTCACAATTCCATTGGAAGTGGTCCAATTGGAATTTGGAAGTTGGGATAATTTTTGTGGGTTTCCAAGTATCAACTTCGAAAATTCAGTCAATTTTAGAAACATTCAATTTTCTTAATCTGGCCCAGTGGAAATTTGATCAATTGGAATTTACAGGAAGTTGGGATAATTTTCGAAGTTGGTACAAGTTATTTTTACTAACTTCTTAGGGTGCAATTTTGGAAGTTGCTCAATTTTCTAAATTTTGTCCCAATTTGGAAAGTGGGTCCAATTGGAATTTTGGAAGTTGGGATAATTTTCAAAGTTGGTCCAAGATTAAAAACTTCGAGAATTCCAATACCAATTATGGAAGTTGCTCCAATTTTTTTTTTTTTCTAAGAATATTCCCACTTGGAAATTGGGTCAATTGTTGGAAGTTGGGATAATTTTCGGTGTTGGTCCAGAATTATCCCAACTTCGAAGACTGAATACCAATTTGGAAGTAAGCTCAATTTTCTTAGTGATTCAATTTTGGAAGTGGGTCCAATTGCAATTTGGAAGTTAGGTTTCGAGATTGGTCCAAGGATATACCAGCTTCGAAAATTCAATACCAATTATGGAAGTTGGGTCAATTTTCTACATTGGTACCATTGAATTTTAGTTTTGGTAGATTTGGTGAAGTTGGAATAATTTTCGAAGTTGCTCCTAAGTATTCCAACTTCAGATTTAATCACCAATTTTGGAAGTTGCTCAGTAATACAAGTTGGTCCCATTGATAGGTCCAAGTATGGTGAAGTTAAGAGATAATTTTCAATACACCACCAATTATGGAGATTGCTCAATTTTTCTGGTGGTCCCACTTGGAAGTGGTCCAATTGGAAATTGGATGTTGGGATAATTTTGAAGTTGGTAAAAAGTATCCCATCTTCAAAAAAATTCAATACAATTTTGGAAGTTGAGATAGTTTTCTAAGTGGTCAGAATTGAAACTGGGATCAATTGGAATTTGGAAAGTTGGGATAATGTTCGAAGAATTCAAAGTTTTTTTTGAAAACGTTTGCAATTTCTGGAGGTTGGGATAATTTTCTAAATTGGTTTGGAAGTGGGTCCAATTGGAATTTCAGCTGGGATAGTGTCCAGACGTTTCCGAAAAGTATCCCAACTTGTGAAAATTCAAGTTTTCAATTTTTTTAGAAGTTGGAGTCAATTTTTTTTTAAATTGGTCCGCAATTGGGGTAGTTGGGATAATTAACAGTTGGTCAATTGAAATTATTATAACCCGGAAATTCCAACTACGAATTTTGGAAGTAGCTCAGTTTACTTAAGTTGGTCCAAGTTGGAATTCTGGAAGTTGGGGATAATTTTCGAAGGTTGGTACAAATTTTTCCATCTTCCAATTCCAAGTACCAATTTTGAAAGTTGCTCAGTATACAAAATTCCATTGGGAAATTGGAAGGTCGAATTGGAATTTGGAAGTTGGGGATAATTTTCGAAGTTGGTCCTTTTATGCCAACTTCGAGAATTCAATACCAATTTTTGAAATTCCTTCAATTCTCTTTTAAATTGGTCCAGTGGAAGTGGTATTCCCAGGTGTGAATTTTTTTATTTGGAAGTTTGGGATAATTCAGTTATTTGATTTAAATTATTCCATCTTCGAAATTTCAGGGCTAATTTTGGAAGTTGCTCAATTTTCTAAGAATTCCCATTGGAAATTCGGTTCCAATTTGAATTTGAAGTTGAATAATTTTCAATCCAAAATTATTCCAACTTCGAAAATTCAATACCAATTATGGAAGTTGCTTCAATTTTCGATGTTGGGATTTAATTTTTGAAGTTGGTAAAGGTTAGTATCGGCTTTGAAAATTCAATATGAATTGAATTCAATTTGGAAATTGGTCCAATTGGTATTTTCGAAGGATTGGCATAATTTTCGGATTGGTTCCAACCTTTCGAGAATTCAAAAGCAATTTTGGAAGTTGGGTCAATTTTCTAATTTGGGTCCTGTGGAAATAGGTTTGTTGGAATTTGGAAGTTGGGATGAATTTTCGAAAGTTGGGTCAATTTTCTAAGGTGGTCTCAATTGAAAAATTGTTCAATTTTAATTTGGAAGTTGGATATGATGTTCGAAGATGGTCCAAAATTGTGATAACCGATTTAAAATTTAATACCAATTTTGGAAGTTGGGATCAATTTTCTTTATTGGTCCAATTAACCCCAAGTGGGTCCAATTGTAGAGTGATGAGTGAAATTTTGGTCGCAAAGTATCCCAACTTCGAAAAGTCTACTACGAATTTTGAAAGTTGGGATTAATTTTCTAAGTGGTCCAAGGTTCTGGAAACTTTTGGGTATAATTGGAATTTCGAGAGTTGGGATTAATCGAAAATTCAGCGCAATTTGAAATTAAGGATAGTGGTGGTCCAGTGAAATTATATTGGGTCCAATTGGAACTTCGAAAGTTGGGATGGTGGACCAACTTCAGTAATCCCAACTTCGAGAATTCAATTCCAATTCTGGAAGTTTGGTCAATTTTTTAATTGGACCCATTTGGGTCTAGTGGAATTTGGAAGTTGGGATAATGCAGGGGGAAGTGAGTCAATTTTCTAAGTGGGTCCAATTGAGAAATTGGATCCAATTCAGGCTAAGAAGTTGGTATGAATGTTCGGAGTTGGTTCAAAATTATCTGTAACTACGAAAATTCAATGCCAATTTTGGAAATTTGGGTTAGTGTTTCTTATTGTGGTCCAATTGAAATTGGGTCCAATTGGAAATTGGAAGTTGGGATAATTTTTGAAGTTGCGCAAAGGGTATCCCAACTTCGAAAAAAGGAATACGAATTTCTGGAAGTTGCGGGATAATTTTCTAAATTGGTCAAATGGAATCTGGGTCAGGCCAGGTGGAAGTTGAAGACTCGAAGTTGAAAAAGGTGATTATCCCAACTACACAGCTTTTATTCAAGTTCTTGGAAGTTGGGTCAATTTTTGGTTAGTTTCTAAGTTGGTACAAAATTATTCCAACACCGAAGAATTCAATATTCCAGTATGGAAGTTGCTCAATTTTCAAAGTGGTCCCATTGAATTGGGACAATTGAATTTGAAGTTGGATATTCGAAGTTGGTACAAGAATTATTTCATCTTCATCAATATTTCCAATTTTGGAAGTTGCTCAATTTTCTAAAATTCCCATTGGAAATGCGGTTTGCAGGATGGGCGGAGATTGGGATTAATTTTCGAAGTTGGTCCAAAAATTATTCCAACTTCGAAAATTCAATACCAATTATGGAAGTTGCCTCAATTTTCTAAATTGGATCCCCATTGAATAAGTGGTTTTAATTTTGCAATTGCAATTTTTGGAAGTTTGGATTAGTTTCTAAGTTGGTCCAAGGTAGTAAAGGTCCCAGCTTCGGAAAATTCAACCCACCAGTATGGAAGTTGGGTCAATTTTCTACATTGGTATCACTTTTTGAAATTCATGGTCCTTGAATTTGGAAGTTGGGATAATTCTTCCCAGTTATTCCAAGGTAATCAACTAGTATACCAATTTTGGAAGTTGGTCCAATTTTCTAGAATTGGTCCAGTGTTGGTCCAATTGGAAGGTTGGGATTTTTCGAGAGTTACAAGGAGTATTCCATCTTCTTCCGAAAATTCAATACCAATTTTTGAAGTTTACTCCAGATTTTCTAAGAAGATTCCCAATTTGGAAGTGGGTTTTAAGAGTTTTGGAATTTGTAGTTGGGATAATTTTCGAAGTTGGTCAAAATTATTCCAACTTTGAAAATTTAATACAATTATGGAAGTTGCTCAATTTTCCTAAAAGAATTTTGTCCCATTGGGTCCAATTGGAATTTGGAAGTTGGATAATTTTCCAGTTGGTCCAAAATTATTTCAACTTCGAAAATTCAATTTTCAATTTTCTAAATTGGTCCAATTGAAAAGAAGTAGGTCCAAGTGTAATTTGAAGTTTTGAAAGATTAATAATTTTTCAAAGTTGGTCCAAAAAAAATATTATTAACTTCGAAAATTAAAATACAATTATGGAAGTTGCCTCAATTTTCTAAATTGGTTCAATTGGAAATTAATTGGGTCCAATTGGAATTTTGAAAGTTGGGATTAATTTTCGAAGTTATTTCAAGTATCCCAACTTCATTAGTTTAATACCAATTTTGGAAGTTGGGTGTTCTAAGTGGTCCCAATTTGAAATTTGGATTAAGTAATTTGGAAGTTGAATAATTTTTGAAGTTGGTCCAAAAGTATTCCAACTTCGAAAGATTTTATTCTAATTATGGAAGTTGCTCAATTTTTGAGTTAGGTCCCATTGAAAAAGTGGGTTTTCTTAATTGGAATTTTGGAAGTTGAAAAGGATTTTCAAAGTTGGTCAAAATTTTCTGAAGTGATTCCCAGTGAATGAGTCCAATTCGGGTAGAAATTTGGTTATGATGTTCAGTTGGTTCCAAAAATTATCGTAACTTCGAAGAAAATTCAATACCAATTTTGGAAGTTGGGTTAATTTTTCTTAATTGGTCCAATTGAAAATTGGGTCCCAAATTGGAGAAATTGAAGTTGGGATAATTTTGGAAGTTGCCCAAAATTATCCCAACTTCAGGTAATACGAATTTTGGAAGTTGGGATAGTACAAATTGTCAAATGGAATCTGGGTCCAATTGGAATTTTGGAGGGTGGGATAATTTTCACAGAGTTGGTCGATAAATTATCCCAACTACGAATTTTATTCAACTTTGGAAGTTGGGTCAATTTTTAGTTAGTTTCTAAGTTGGTACAAAATTATTCCAACTTCGAAAATTCAATACCAATTATGGAAGTTGCCTCAATTTTCAAAATTGGTCCAAATTTTGGGACGCAAATTGGAAAATTTGGAAGTTGGGATAATTTTCGAGATTGGTACAAAAATTATTTCATCTTCGAAAATTCAGTACCAATTTTGGAAGTTGCCTCAATTTTCTAAAATTTTTAAGAATTTTCCCATCTGGAAATCGGTTCAATTAATTTGGAAGTTGGGATAATTTTCGAGTTGGTCCAAAGTGATTCCAACTCCAGAACTCAATACCAATTATGGAAGTTTGCTCAATTTTCTAGAATTGGCCCCATTGAAGGCAGGTTCAATTGCAAAATTTGGAATTTTAGATTTAAGTTGGTCCCAAAATTATCCCAACTTCAAAAATTCAATACCAATTTTGGAAGTTAGGTCAATTTTTCTAAATTGGTATCAGGCTGAGATAAGTACTACAATTGGAATTTGGAAGTTGGATAATGTGCACAGTTGGTCCAAAATTATCCCAACTTCGAACTCAATACCAGGCCAAGATGGGTAGACGGTGGTCCGGAGAAATTTCGGTGGTGAGTTGGGATAAATTTCAGTTGGTACAAAATTATTCCAGCTTCGAAAATTCAATACCAATTTTGGAAGTTGCTCAATTTTCACAAAGATTCCCATTGGAAGTGGGTCCAATGGAATTTGTGAGAGTGGGATAAGTACGGTCTTGTTCCAAAATTGCTCCCAACCTTCGAAAATTCAATACCAATTTTGGAAGTAGGGTCAATTTTCTTGGGCCAAAATTGGTCCCAACTTCGAAAAATGGTCCAATACGGATTTTCAAAGTTGGAAGCTAATTTTCGAAGTTGGTCGGAAATTATTCCAACTTCAAAAATTCAATACCAATTTCGGGAAGTTGGATAATTATCGAAGGACTGTAAATTCCCAAATGGAAATGGAAAATCCAATAAGAATTTTGGAAGTTGGGATAATTTTCTAGTTGGTCCAAAAGTATTCCAACTTCAATTCAACACTAGATTTTGAAAGTTGGGTCAATTTTCTAATTTGAATTTGTCCCAACTGAGGTGGGTCCAATTGGAAGTTGGAAGTTGGGATAATTTTCGAAGTTGGTCCAAATTATCACCAACTGGAAAATTCAAAAATAATTTTGGAAGGTGGGGCAAATTTTCGAAAGTGAGTACAATTGAGTCATTTGTTATTTTGAAGGAGATAATCAAATTTTGGTTGGTCCAAAAATGGCCAACTTCGAAAAATTGGGTACCAATTGGAATATGGAAGATGCGTCAATTTTTCTATAGTTGGTCCAAAATTAGCCTAACTTTGAAATCCAATACCAATTTTAAAAGTTGGGATAATTTTCGAAGTTGGTCCAAAATTATTCCAACTTCGAAAAATTCAATACCAATTTTGGAAGTAGGGATCAATTGTCTAAATTGGTAATTGGAAATTCCAACTTCGAAAATTGAATACCAATTGTTCAAATTGTTTTTCAAGAAATATTGGGGTGGGTCCAAATTTGAAAGTTAGAAGATTGGGCTGCAGTTATCGAGAAATTGGTCCAAGAATTATTAACAACTTCGAAAATACAGCAATTTTGAAAAGTAGCTCAATTTTCGGTGGTTCAATTGGAAATTTGGTCCAATTGGAATGAAGTTGGGATGAATTTAGTTGGTACAAAATTATTCCAACTTCGAAAATTCAATACCAATTTTTGGAGGTTGCATCAATTTTCGAAGTCCCATTGGAAATTGGGTCGAAAATTATCCAATTGGAAAATTGTAAGTAGGGATAATTTTCGAGTTGGTCCAATATTATCCCAACTTGAAAATGTTCAACTTCAAAGTTAGAAGTTGAAGCTCAGCCAAAATTAGTCCAGGGATTTCGGAAATTGAGGATCAATTTTCGAAGTTGGGTACAAAGAAGTATCTAACTTCGAAAATTCAAAACCAATTTTGGAAGTTGATAAATTTTCTAGAGGTAGTTCAAATTGGCCTAACTTCGAGGTTCAATAGGAATTTTGGAAGTTGGGTCAATTTTCAAAATTGGTCAAAACAACTGGAAATTGGAAATTGTGTTTAATTCGAGCCTGTCTGTATTATTCAACTTAGAAAATTAAATTTTCAATTTTAAGTCGGAAAGGTGAATTGTGAAGTTGAGATAATTTTCGAAGTTGGTCTAAATTATCCCAACTTCGAAAAATTTTCAATGGAAACAATTGGTTTGAAAGTTGGGATAATTTTCTAGAGATTTGGTCCAAAATTGTTCCATCTTGAAAATGGGTCCAATTGGAATTTTAAAGGAATTGTCGAAGCTGTTCCAAACTTATCAACAACTTGAAAAATGAGTACTAATTGGATTTGGAAGTTGGGATCTAAATTCTAAAGTTGAAATCAAAATTTTAGTAGGGATAACTTCGAAGAAAAATTCAATACAAATTTCGAAGAACTCAATTTCAATTATTGGTCCAAAGTTAATAATTTTTCAAATATTGCCCATATGGAATTTGGAAGTTGGGATAATTTTCGAAGTTGGTACAAAATTATTCCAACTTCGAAAATTCAATACCTATTATGGAAGTTGGCTCAATTTTCGAAGTTGGTCCAAATTAGGGGTCCAATGAATTCTGGAAAATTCAAATCCAATTTCAGGTAGTGAGATAATTGGAGTCCAAGTTTTATCCCAATTTCGAAAATTCAATAGCAATCCAGGAAGTGAGATCAATTTTCGAAGTTGGTCCGAAATTAGCCCAAATTTGGAATGCAATAGGAATTTTGAAATTGGGAAATTTTCGAAGGTTAGTACAAAATTATTCAATTTCGAAAATTCAATACCAATTTTGAAAGTTGAAAGAAAGATAATTTTCGAAGTTGGTCCAAAATTGGTCCAATACGGAAGTTGAAAAATTTTGGAAGTTGGTCCAAAATTATCCCAACTTCAAAATTCAATACCAATTTTGGAAGTTGGGATAATTTTCGAACTTGGTCCAAAAAAATTATCATAACTTCGAAAATTGAATTTTAATTTCGAAGTGGGCCAATTGGACTAAATTTTGAATTGAATATTGGGAAGTGAGATAATTTTCGAAGTTGGTCAAGATTTATTAATTCAACACAATTATGGAAGTTGCTCCAATTTTCTAAAATTTCAATGACCAATTTTTGAAAGTTGGGATCATTTTCGAAGTTGGTCCAAAATTATCCCAACTTCGAAAATATCAATACCAATTTTGGAAGTTGGGGTAATTGGGTGTGAAGTTGGTCCAAAATATACTTCGAAAATTCAATTTTAAATTTTGGAAGTAGGATCAATTTTGAAGTTGGTCCAAATTATTCCAACTTCGAAAATTTTCAAATTTGGCATATTCTTCAATTAAAATTTGAAGTTGGGTCAATTTTCTAAAATTCCAATCATTAAATTTGGAAGTTGGGTTTTTCAAGTTGGGAGAAATTGTCAGTCCTCAACTTCGAAAATTCAATACTAATTTTGGAAGTTGGGTCAATTTTCGGAAAGTTGGTCCAAAATTATACCCAGCTTCGAAAATTCATTACAAATTTTGAAAGTTGAATCAATTTTCGAAGTTGGTCAATAATTATCCCAATTTTGAAAATTGGTCCAATACTAATTTGGAAGTTGGGATAATTTGGTCGAAGTTGGTCCAAAAATAATTTTCGAAAATTCAATACTTTTTGGAAGTTGGGATAATTTTAAGTTGGTAAAAAATTATTCCAACTTCGAAAATTCAATACCAATTTTGGAAGTTGGGGTCAATTATCGAATTTGGACCAAAATTACCCATTGGAAAATTCAATAACAATTTAGGAAGTTTGGAATAATTTTCGAAGTTGGTCCAAAAAAAAAAAAAAAATTATCCAAAAAACTTCGAAAATTCAATATAAAATTTTGGAAGCGGCAATAATTTTCGAAGTTGGTCAAAATTATCCCAACTTCGAAAATTCAATAGAAATTTTGGAAGTTGGATAATTTTCGAAGTTGGTCCAAAATTATCCCAACTTCGAAAATTCAATATAAATTTTGGGGAAATTTTTCTAAATTGGTCCAAGAAAATGGGTCCAATTTTTGGAAGTTGGGATAATTTCGCAGTTGGTCCAAAATTATCCCAACTTTGAAAATTCAATACCAATTTTATAAAAGGTATAGTTTTCGAAGTTGGTCCAAATTATCCAACTTTGAAAATTCAATACCAATTTTGAAAGTTGGGATAATTTTCGAAGTTGGTCCAAAATTATCCCAACTTCGAAAATTCAATACCAATTTTGGAAGTTGGGATCAATTTTCGAAATTGGTCCCAAATTGGAAATTCCCAACTTGGAAAATTAATTTCGAAATTGGTACAAAATTATCCCAACTTCGAAAATTGGTCCAATAGAAATTTTGAAAGTTGGGACAATTTTCGAAGTTGGTCCAAAATTATCCCAACTTTGAAAATTCAATACCAATTTTGGAAGTTGGGTCAATTTTCGAAGTTGGTCCAAAATTATCCCAACTTCGAAAATTCAATACCAATTTTGGAAGTTGGGTCAATTTTCGAAGTTTTCCAAAATTATCCAAAATTCAGTACCACTTCAATACCAATTTTGGAAGTTGGGATAATTTTCGAAGTTGGTCCAAATAATTATTCGAAAATTCAATGAAATTTCGAAGTTGGAATTTTCTGGAATTTGGTCCAAAATTATCCCAACTTCGAAAATTCAATACCAATTTTGGAAGTTGCAAAAAAAAAAGAAGGTCAATTTTCGAAGTTGGTCCAAAATTATCAACTTCGAAAATGTGTCAATTTTGGAAGTTCGCAATTTCCCACCAAAATTAAATTGCGAAGTTGGATATTTTTCGAAGTTGGTCCAAAATTATCCCAACTGCGAAAATTCAATACCAATTTTGGAAGTTGGGTCAATTTTCGAATTTGGTCCAAAATTATCCCAACTTCGAAAATTCAATACAAATTTTGGAAGTTGGGGCAATTTTCGTATTGGGTTCCAAAATTATCCCAACTTCGAAAATTCAATACCAATTTTGGAAGTTCGATCAATTTTCGAAGTTGGTCCAAATAATCCCATCTTCGAAAATTCAATTTCGATATTATTCCAAAATTATACCAACTTCGAAAATTCAATACCAATTTTGGAAGTTGGGTCAATTTTCGAATTTGGTCCAAAATTATCCCAACTTCGAAAATTCAATACAAATTTTGGAAGTTGGGTCAATTTTCGAATTTGGTCCAAAATTATCCCAACTTCGAAAATTCAATACCAATTTTGGAAGTTGGGTCAATTTTCGAAGTAGGTCCAAAATTATCCCAACTGCGAAAATTCAATACCAATTTTGGAAGTTGGGTCAATTTTCTAAATTGGTCCAATTGTGCCAACTTCCAAAATTCAATACTCGAAATTTTGGAAGTTGGGTCAATTTTCGAAAGTTGGTACAAATTATTCCAACTTCGAAAATTCAATACAAATTTTGGAAGTTGGGTCAATTTTTGAAGTTGGTCAAAATTATCTAAAATTCGAAAATTCAATACTAATTTAGGAAGTTCGATCAATTTTCGAAGTTGGTCCAAATAATCCCATCTTCGAAAATTCAATTTCGATATTATTCCAAAATTATACAAACTTCGAAAATTCAATACCAATTTTGGAAGTTGGGTCAATTTTCGAAGTTGGTCCAAAATTATCCCAACTTCGAAAATTCAATACCAATTTTGGAAGTTGGGTCAATTTTCGAAATTGGTCCAAAATTATTCCAACTTCGAAAATTCAATACCAATTTTGGAAGTTGGGTCAATTTTCGAAGTTGGTCCAAAATTATCCCAAATTCAGAAAATTGCAATTTCTAAATTTTGGAAGTTGGATCAATTTTCGAAGTTGGTCCAAAATTATCCCAACTTCGAAAATTCAATACCAATTTTGGAAGTTGGGTCAATTTTCGAAGTTGGTCCAAAATTATCCCAACTTCGAAAATTCAATACCAATTTTGGAAGTTGGGTCCATTTTCGAAGTTGGTCCAAAATTATCTCCAACTTCGAAAATTCAATACCAATTTTGGAAGTTGGATCAATTTTCGAGTTGGTCCAAAATTATCCCAACTTCGAAAATTCAATACTAATTTTGGAAGTTGGATTAATTTTCGAAGTGGTGCGCAAAAATTATCCCAACTTCGAAAATTCAATACCAATTTTGGAAGTTGGGTCAATTTTCGAAGTTGGTCCAAAATTATCCCAACTTCGAAAATTCAATACCAATTTTGAAAGTTGGGTCAATTTTCGAAGTTGGTCCAAAATTATCCCAACTTCGAAAATTCAATACCAATTTTGGAAGTTGGGTCAATTTTGGTCAAAATTATCCCAACTTCGAAAATGTCAATACCAATTTTGGAAGTTGGGTCAATTTTCGAAGTTGGTCCAAATTTATCCCAACTTCGAAAATTCAATACCAATTTTGGAAGTTGGGTTAATTTTCGAAGTTGGTCCAAAATTATCCCAACTTCGAAAATTCAATACTAATTTTGGAAGTTGGATTAATTTTCGAAGTTGGTCCAAAATTATCCCAACTTCGAAAATTCAATACCAATTTTGGAAGTTGGGTCAATTTTTGGTTGGTTGGCTCGAAAATTTACCAATTTTGGAAGTTGGAATCAATTCTAATTTGGTCCAAATTATTATCCCAACTTCGAAAATTCAATACCAATTTTGGAAGTTGGGTCAATTTTCGAAGTTGGTCCAAAATTATCCCAACTTCGAAAATTCAATACCAATTTTGGAAGTTGGGTCAATTTTCGAAGTTGGTCCAAAATTATCCCAACTTCGAAAATTCAATACCTAAATTTTGGAAGTTGGGTCAATTATTTGAAGTTGGTCCAAAATTATCCCAACTTCGAAAATTCAATTTTGAAATTGGTCCAAAATTATCCCAACTTCGAAAATTCAATACCAATTTTGGAAGTTGGGTCAATTTTCGAAGTTGGTCCAAAATTATCCCAACTTCGAAAATTCAATACCAATTTTGGAAGTTGGGTCAATTTTCGAAGTTGGTCCAAAATTATCCCAATTTCGAAAATTCAATTTTGATATTGTTCCGAAATTATCCCAACTTCAAAAATTCACTACCAAGTTTAGAAGTTGGGTCAATTTTCGAAGTCGGTCCAAAATGATACCAACTTCTAAAATTCAATACCAATTTTGGAAGTTGGGTCAATTTTCGAAGTTGGTCAAAAATTATCCCAATTTCGATTGAAAATTCAATAAAATTTTGGAAAATTCAATATCTAAATTAATTGGAAGTTGGGATAATTTTCGAAGTTGGTCCAAAATTATCCCAACTTCGAAAATTCAATACCAATTTTGGAAGTTGGGTCAATTTTCGAAGTTGTTCCAAAATTATCCAACTTCGAAAATTCAATACCAATTTTGGAAGTTGGGGCCATTTTCGAAGTTGGTCCAAAATTATCCCAACTTCGAAAATTCAATACCAATTTTGAAGGTAATAAATAATCCCATCTTTCAAAATTCAATTTCGATATTATTCCAAAATTATACAAACTTCGAAAATTCAATACAAATTTTGGAAGTTGGGTCAATTTTCGAAGTTGGTCCAAAATTATCCCAACTTTGAAAATTCAATTTTCGATATTATTGATCCAAAATTATCCCAACTTCGAAAATTCAATACTAATTTTGGAAGTTGGGTCAATTTTCGAAGCTGGTCCAAAATTATCCCAACTTCGAAAATTCAATACAAATTTTGAATGTTGGGATCAATTTTCGAAGTTGGCCTAAATGATCGAAACTTCGAAAATTCAACACCAATTTTGGAAGTTGGTCCAAAATGATCCCAAATTCACAAATTTATACCAATTTTGGAAGTTGGGTCAATTTTCGAAGTTGGTCTAAAATTATCCAAACATCGAAAATTCAATACCAATTTTGGAAGTTGGGTCAATTTTCAAATTGGCCAAAATTATCCCAACTTTGAAAATTCAATACAAATTTTGGAAGTAGGGTCCATTTTCGAAATTGTTCCAAAATTATTCCAACCTCGAAAATTCAATACCAATTTTGGAAATTGGGTCAATTTTGGAGGTTGGTCCAAAATAATCCCAACTTCGAAAATTCAATACAAATTTTGGAAGTTGGGTCAATTTTCGAAGTTGGTCCAACATTATTCCAACTTCGAAAAATCAATACCTATTTTGGAAGTTGGGTCAATTTTCGAAATTGGTCCAAAATTATCCCATCTTCGAATATTCAATATCAATTTTGGAAGTTGGGCAATTTTTGAAGTAGGTCCAAACTTATCACAACTTCAAAAAATCAATACCTATTATGGAAGTTGGGTCAATTTTCTAGAAATTGGTCCAAAATTATCTCAAATTCGAAAATTCAATTTTGAAATTGTTCCAAAATTATCCCAACTTCGAAAAATCAATACCAATTTTGGAAGTTGGGTCAATTTTCGAAATTGGTCCAAAATTGTCCAAAATTATTTGAAAAATCAATACCAATTTTGGGAGTTGGGTCAATTTTCGAAGTTGGTCCAAAATTATCCCAACTTCGAAAATTCAATACCAATTTTGGAAGTTTGGGTATTTTTCGAAATTGGTCCAAAATTATCCCAACTTCGAAAATTTAATACAAATTTTGGAAATTGGGTCAATTTTTGTAATTGGTCCAAAATTATCCAACTAAAAATTTTCGAAGTTGGTCCAACATTATCCCAACTTCGAAAATCCAATACCAATTTTGGAAGTGGGGTCAATTTTCGAAATTGGTCCAAAATTATCCCAAATTCGAAAATTCAATACCAATTATTGGAAGTTGGGTCAATTTTCGAAATTGGTCCAAAATTATCCCAACTTCGAAAATTCAATTTGGATATTGTTCTAAAGTTTGCAAGTTCAAAAATAAAGTTTGCAAGTTCAAATCAATTTACGTTTACCAACACTTAATGCACGAATTGAATCGTTATCGATTATAAGCCACCAAGTATGTATACTTGTGTATGTCGATTGTTAATTCCTCCTCTTTCTTAAATAAACGTTTGTCGTGTTCACATCGTTCGTCGTGTGTTCTGATTTCTATTTGGAATTCTTTCTTTCAGCACTGTGCAGACTTTTGATCTCCAACATTGGTTATGGGCCCAGTCCATAAAGTGAAAGAAAATGAGTCAATTTCAAATAGAAAAGTTAAGTGAGCAAAACTATGATGTGTGGTGCATTCAAATGAAAAGTGTTTTGATACACCAAGAACTATGGAGTGTCGTTAGCGGACAATTGGAAGTCAAAGAAGAGACTCCAAATACGATCTTGTTAGATCAAAAGGCGCTCGCGTTGATTGTGTTAAATGTAACTGTTTCGCAATTAAGTTATGTTAAAAATTTGAACTCTTCAAAAGAAGCGTGGGACAGATTACGCCAAGTGCATGTACCAACGGGACCTATTCATAAAGTGTCGCTTTATAAAAAGCTGTTAAATATGAAATTGGACATAAACGGTAACATGGCGCAATACGTAAACTCTTTTATTGAGGTTGTGGATAAATTAAGAGAAGTAAGCATTGATTTGCAAGATGAGCTAAAAGTAATTATACTACTCTCAAGTTTAAGCTCAGAATTTGAACATTTCGTGGTAGCCATGGAAACGAGAGACTCATTGCCATCGTTCGAAATAATTAAGGCGAAGTTATTAGCAGAGGCTGATAGACTTGCACAAAATTGTGAAATAGGCAATAGCCAGCAAGCATTCTATGTGGGTACGAAAACGGACAAAAAGAAAATAAAAATGAACAGCGTGAAAAGAAAAATGCAAAATTCACCGGAATTTGTTTTAAATGTAAAAGGCGCGGACACAAAGCGGTGCAGTGCAAAGCCAAGAGTGAAGAAGAGCGAGACAAAAAACATAAATGCTCGTATGCTGCGTACGCCGCAGTGCAAAAAGAACTCTCAAAATACGGTACTTGGTGTCTCGACAGTGGCGCGACAACGCATATGTGTTTCCAGAAAGATTTGTTTGTGTCGTATGAAGAGAAAACAGAGCAAATAATGTTAGCGGCTGATAAATACATAGATTCAGCGGGCAAAGGCAAAGTAAAAATAAAAACACCAAATTGTGATATTTTGTTGAACGACGTTTTGTACGTGCCATCTTTGCATATCAATTTCTATTCGGTCAGCAAGGCATTGAAATTCGGGCATTCGGTAGTTTTTAAAGACAAATACGCTTCAGTAAAATGCAAAAATGGAGAAGTGTTATTAAAAGCGGAACTAAAAGAAAATTTGTTTTTATTTAACGATGTAAGTACACATCAGCTGTTTTCCATGCAGGAAAAAGCAATTGTTTGGCACAATCGATACGGACATTTGAATTTTCGAAGTCTGAATGATTTAATTAAAAGTGAGTGCGTACACGGTATTGACTTAAAGAACTTTCCGGCCGAAATAAATTGCAACACGTGCAATTTATCTAAAATATGTGCATTGCCATTCCAAGAAAGCACAAAAGGTGCGTCGCATTGTTTAGATTTGATACATACTGATGTATGCGGTCCAATAAATGTTTCTTCAGTTGGTGGTGCTAAGTATTTCATAACGTTTATAGACGATCGGTCGAAAAGAATTTTCGTGTATTTTATGAAATCCAAAGATGAAGCATTCGAGAAATTTGAGACATTTAAAAATTTAGTGGAGTGTCAATTGCAAACGAAAATAAAGGCAATTCGTAGTGACAACGGTAGAGAGTACATTAATGGCAAATTCGATGCGTTCTTAAAGAAGTGTGGTATTAAGAGACAATTAACTGTTCCTTATACGCCTCAACAAAACGGTGTGGCCGAGAGAGCGAACCGCACGCTCGTGGAAATGGCGCGTGCTATGATGGTTCACGCAAACGTGCAAGAATCGCTGTGGGCTGAGGCTGTTGCAACTGCAACGTATATACGAAATAGGGCTCCTTCGAAGGCGCTGGATGGCGTTACTCCTTATGAAGTCTGGAGCGGACGAAGGCCATCCGTAAATCATTTCCGTATATTTGGTTCTCCGGTCTATGCGCTAGACAAGATGCAGCACAAGAAGTTTAGAGCCAAGGGCAAAGAATACGTATTCGTTGGGTATTCTCTAACTGCCAAGGCATACCGTCTTTTCGACAAAGAGACGAAACAAGTGGTTGAGCGTCGTGATGTTAAGTTTGTCGAAGGAGAAGCACAACCAGTCGAAGCTGGTTCTGCACCAGTAAATAATATTCATTCTTTTATCATTAGCAGCAATACGCACAAGAAACAAAGGTCTGAAGAAGCTCCGGCGAGTAATGTGTCGAGATGTCGAGATGTCTTTTCCGAGCAAGCGGTCCAAGATGACACCCATGGCCAAGAGTCAGTTTCCGAAGACAGTGAATTAGGCCAATCAAATGACGACCAGGAGCTGTATCAGAGTTTCGGCGATTCAGATTCTTCAAGCAGTCAAGCTGATGAGCCAGTTGTTCACCGTGGTCCTGGTAGGCCCAGGATTATCCGAACTGGACAACCAGGAAGGCCAAGAAAAGTGTACAACGAGCTGCACAATATGGTTGCCTATTATGATATGGAAACGCCAAACACAGTTAAGCAAGCATTGCATGGCAAACATGCGTTTGAGTGGGAGACATCCATGAAGTCGGAGTACGCAGCGCTGATTGCAAACAACACGTGGGCGTTGGTCGACCTTCCGCCAAATGCAAAAGCTATTGGTTGCATGTGGGTTTTTCGGATTAAAAGAAATGATCAGGGTAACATCGAGAGGTATAAATCAAGACTTGTAGCTAAAGGTTGCAGCCAGCAGTACGGGATAAACTTTACTGAAACATTTTCGCCAGTTATACGCTATGAAAATATTAGATTACTGTTAGCAGTCGCAGCTGAAAAAGAGTTATTCTTACATCAAATGGATGTTTCAAACGCATATTTGAACAGTGAGCTTAGCGAAGATATTTATATGAAACAGCCTGAACCCTTTGTGAGCAAAGAGTATCCGGATCGAGTCCTGAAATTGAAGAAGGCTTTATACGGACTTAAGCAATCTGGTAGAGTCTGGAATGGTACACTTGATGAGGTACTAAAAAGACAAGGATTCGAAGCTACTCAAAATGAGCCATGCTTGTATAAAAAGATTAGTCAGGATTCGTACAATCTGATAGCTGTTTATGTAGACGATCTAATTATAGCTTGCTCAAAACAGTCTGATTTAGTCTACATTAAGAAGAAGTTACAGGAAACATTCGATATCCACGATAATGGTCAGTTACATCACTTTTTAGGAATAGAAATTCAGCGTAAAGGAGATGTAGGTGCTATATCTATATGTCAAAAGCAGTACATAAAGAATTTGCTAGAGAAATATAGTATGAGCACATGTCGCTCAGTATCGACGCCCCTAGACCCCGGATTTCGAATCAGTTGCAGCGAAGGCAAATGCAACAAAGCAGATGTCACTGAGTACCAATCGTTAATAGGATCACTTACGTATCTGGCCATATCAACACGGCCCGATATATCTCATTCAGTGAGCAAGTTAGCCCAGCGAAATACGGATCCGCATCTCGAACACATGTCTGCAGCAAAACACATTTTGCGATACCTGGCAAAGACGATTGACTTGAAGCTGCACTATCGCAAAACTGGTCAACATCTGCATGCGTTTGTCGATGCAGACTGGGCAAATGACAGCCTAGACAGAAAATCGTATACTGGTTACGGTTTTTACCTTGGAGGATCAACATTCTCGTGGGAATCCAAAAAACAAGGAGTGGTCGCCCAGAGCAGCACAGAGGCTGAATATGTCGCCTTGTCAACAGCTGCAAAAGAGGCAGTATATCTTCGTCGTCTTCTGGAGGAGATAAGTTTTCATTCGCCAGCGGAGTCGGTTGAAATCAATGGAGACAATCTTAGTGCGCAGCAGATCGCAGCTAATCCCGTTCATCATAAGCGCACCAAGCACATTGATATTAAGTATCATTATATACGGCAGGTCTTAACAAAGAAAATTGTATGTCTTTCTTATGTTCCCACAAATGATAACGTATCTGATATCTTTACAAAGAATTTGCAAAAGGAAAAACATAATAAGTTTGTTAAATTACTTGGATTAACTGAATAAGAAATATGTAACTTATTATAAGCATTGAACTTGAGAAGAAGTGTTAAAGTTTGCAAGTTCAAATCAATTTACGTTTACCAACACTTAATGCACGAATTGAATCGTTATCGATTATAAGCCACCAAGTATGTATACTTGTGTATGTCGATTGTTAATTCCTCCTCTTTCTTAAATAAACGTTTGTCGTGTTCACATCGTTCGTCGTGTGTTCTGATTTCTATTTGGAATTCTTTCTTTCAGCACTGTGCAGACTTTTGATCTCCAACAATTGCAAAATCATACCAACTTCCAAAATTCAATAACAAGTTTGGAGTTTGGGTCAGTTTTCGAAGTGGGTCCAAAATTATCCCATCTTCGAGAATTCAATACCAATTTTGGAAGTTGAGGCAAATTTCGAAGTAGGTCCAAACTTGTACCAACTTCTAAAACTCAATACCTATTATGGAAGTTTGGTCAATTTTCGTAATTGGTCCAAAATTATCTAAAATTCGAAAATTCTATACTAATTTTGCAAGTTGGATCAATTTTCGAAGTTGGTTTAAAATAATCGCATCTTTGAAAATTCAATTTCGATATTATTCCAAAGTTATACCAACTTCCAAAATTCAATACCAAGTTTGGAAGCTGTGTCAATTTTCGAAATTGCTCCAAAATTATCCCAACTTCGAAAATTCAATTTTGAAATTATTCTAAAATTATCTCAACTTCGAAAAATCAATACCTATTTTGGAAGTTGGATCAATTTTCGAAGTTGTTCCAAAAATATCCCAACTTTGAAAATTCAATACCAATTTTGGAAGTTTGGATATTTTTCAAAGTAGGTACAAAATTATCCCAACTTCGAAAATTCAATACAAATTATGGAAGTAGGGTCCATTTTCGAAATTGGTCCAAAATTATCTAAAATTCGAAAATTCAATACTAATTTTGGAAATTGGATCAATTTTCGAAGTTGGTCCAAAATAATCCCATCTTTGAAAATTCAATTTCGATATTATTCCAAAATTATACCAACTTCCAAAATTCAATGCCAAGTTTGGAAGTTGTGTCAATTTTCGAAGTTGGTCCAACATTATCCCAACTTCGAAAATTCAATACAAATTTTGGAAGTGGGGTCAATTTTCGTATTGGTCCAAAATTATATAAAATTCGAAAATTCTATACTAATTTTGGAAGTTGGATCAATTTTGGAAGTTGGTCCAAAACATTCGCATCTTTGAAAATTCAATTTCGATATTATTCCAAAATTATACAAACTTCCAAAATTCAATAACAAGTTTGGAATTTGGGTCAGTTTTCGAAGTTGGTCCAAAATTATCCCATCTTCGAGAATTCAATACCAATTTTGGAAGTTGGGGCGAATTTCGAAGTAGGTCCAAACTTATCCCAACTTCGAAAATTCAATACCAATTTTGGAAGTTGGGGCAATTTTCGAAGTAGGTCCAAACTTATCACAACTTCAAAAAATCAATACCTATTATGGAAGTTGGGTCAATTTTAGAAATTGGTCCAAAATTATCTGAAATTCGAAAATTCAATTTTGAAATTGTTCCAAAATGATCCCAACTTCGAAAAATCAATACCTATTTGGAATTTGGGTCAATTTTCGAAATTGGTCCAAAATTATCCCAAAATTATTCGAAAAATCAATACCAATTTTGGGAGTTGGGTCCATTTTCGAAGTTGTTCCATAATTATCCCAACTTTGAAAGTTCAATACCAATTTTGGAAGTTTGGATATTTTTCGAAGTAGGTACAAAATTATCCCAATTTCGAAAATTTAATACAAATTTTGGAAATTGGGTCAATTTTTGTAATTGGTCCAAAATTATATAAAATTCGAAAATTCTATACTAATTTTGGAAGTTGGATCAATTTTGGAAGTTGGTCCAAAACATTCGCATCTTTGAAAATTCAATTTCGATATTATTCCAAAATTATACCAACTTCCAAAATTCAATGCCAAGTTTGGAAGTTGTGTCAATTTTCGAAGTTGGTCCAACATTATCCCAACTTCGAAAATTCAATACAAATTTTGGAAGTGGGGTCCATTTTCGAAATTGGTCCAAAATTATCTAATTTCGAAAATTTAATACTAATATTGGAAATTGGATCAATTTTCGAAGTTGGTCCAAAATAATCCCATCTTTGAAAATTCAATTTCGATATTATTGCAAAATCATACCAACTTTCAAAATTCAATAACAAGTTTGGAATTTGGGTCAGTTTTCGAAGTTGGTCCAAAATTATCCCATCTTCGAAAATTCAATACCAATTTTGGAAGTTGGGGCAATTTTCGAAGTAGGTCCAAACTTATACCAACTTCGAAAAATCAATACCTATTTTGGAAGTTAGATCAATTTTCGAAGTTGTTCCAAAAATATCCCAACTTTGAAAATTCAATACCAATTTTGGAAGTTTGGACATTTTTCAAAGTAGGTACAAAATTATCCCAACTTCGAAATTTCAATACAAATTTTGGAAGTTGGGTCAATTTTCGTAATTGGTCCAAATTACAAAATTATTCCAACTTCCAAAATTCAATACCTAGTTTGGAAGTTGTGTCAATTTTTCGTAATTGCTCCAAAATTATCCCAACTTCGAAAACTCAATACCTATTTTGGAAGTTGGGTCAATTTTCGAAGTTGGTCCATCATTAACCCAACTTCGAAAATTCAATACAAATTTTGGAAGTGGGGTCCATTTTCGAAATCGGTCCAAAATTATCTAATTTCGAAAATTCAATACTAATTTTGGAAATTGGATCAATTTTGGAAGTTGGTCCAAAATAATCCCATCTTTGAAAATTCAATTTCGATATTATTCCAAAATTATACCAACTACCAAAATCCAATAACATTTTTGGAATTTGGGTCAATTTTCGAAGTTGGTCCAAAATTATTCGATCTTCGAAAAATCAATACCAATTTTGGGTGTTGGGTCCATTTTCGAAGTTGTTCCAAAATTATCCCAACTTCGAAAACTCAATACCTATTTTGGAAGTTGGGTCAATTTTCGAAGTTGGTCCATCATTAACCCAACTTCGAAAATTCAATACAAATTTTGGAAGTGGGGTCCATTTTCGAAATCGGTCCAAAATTATCTAATTTCGAAAATTCAATACTAATTTTGGAAATTGGATCAATTTTCGAAGTTGGTCCAAAATAATCCCATCTTTGAAAATTCAATTTCGATATTATTCCAAAATTATCCCAACTTCGAAAACTCAATACCTATTTTGGAAGTTGGGTCAATTTTCGTATTGGTCCAAAATTATCTAAAATTCGAAAATTCATTACTAATTTTGGAAGTTGGGTCAATTTTCGAAGTAGGTCCAAAATTATTCCAACTTCGAAAATTCAAAACAAATTTTGAAAGTTTGATCTATTTTCGAAGTTGGCCTAAATGATCGAAACTTCGAAAATTCAACACCAATATTGGAAGATGGTCCAAAATGATCCCAACTTCACAAATTTATACCAATTTTGGAAGTTGGGTCAATTTTCGAAGTTGGTCTAACATTATCCCAACTTCGAAAATTCAATACAAATTTTGGAAATTGGATAAATTTCGAAGTTTTTGCAAAATAATCCCATATTTGAAAATTCAATTTCGATATTATTCCAAAATTATACAAACTTCCAAAATTCAATAACAAGTTTGGAAGTTGGGTCAATTTTCGAAGTTGGTCCAAAATTATCCCATCTTCGAAAATTCAATACAAATTTTGGAAGTGGGGTCCATTTTCGAAATTGGTCCAAAATTATCTAATTTCGAAAATTCAATACTAATTTTGGAAATTGGATCAATTTTCGAAGTTGGTCCAAAATAATCCCATCTTTGAAAATTAAATTTCGATATTATTCCAAAATTATACCAACTACCAAAATCCAATAACATTTTTCGAATTTGGGTCAATTTTCGAAGTTGGTCCAAAATTATCCCATCTTCGAGAATTTAATACCAATTTTGGAAGTTGGCGCAAATTTTGAAGTAGGTCCAAACTTATCCCAACTTCGAAAACTCAATACCTATTTTGGAAGTTGGGTCAATTTTCGTATTGGTCCAAAATTATCTAAAATTCGAAAATTCATTACTAATTTTGGAAGTTGGGTCAATTTTCGAAATTGGTCCAAAATTATCCCAACATCGAAAATTCAATACAAATTTTGGAAGTTGTATCAATTTTCGAAGGTTGGCCTAAATGATCCCAACTTCGAAAATTCAATACAAATTTTGGAAGTTGATTCAATTTTCGAAGTTGGCCTAAATGATCCCAACTTCGAAAATTCAATACCAATTTTGGAAGTTGGGTCAATTTTCGAAGTTGGTCCAAAATTATCCCAACTTCGAAAATTCATTACTATTTTTGGAAGTTGGGTCAATTTTCAAAATTGGTTCAAAATTATCTAAAATTCGAAAATTCAATACTAATTTTGGAAATTGGATCAATTTTTGAAGTTGGTCCAAAATAATTCCATCTTTGAAAACTGAAAACTACCAAAATTCAATACCAAGTTTGGAAGTTGTGTCAATTTTCGAAGTTGGTCCAAAATTATCCCATCTTCGACAATATAATACCAATTTTGGAAGTTGGGGCAAATTTCGAAGTAGGTCCAAACTTATCCCAACTTCAAAAAATCAATACCTATTATGGAAGTTGGGTCAATTTTAGAAATTGGTCAAATATTATCCCATCTTTCAAAATTCAATACAAATTTTGGAATTTGGATCAATTTTCGAAGTTGGCCTAAATTATCCCAACTTCGAAAATTCAATTTTGAAATTGTTCCAAAATTATTCCAACTTCGAAAAATCAATTCCTATTTTGGGTCAATTTTCGATATTATTCCAAAATTATACCAACTTCCAAAATTCCATACCAAGTTTGGAAGTTGTGTCAATTTTCGAAGTTGGTCCAAAATTATCCCATCTTCGAGAATTCAATACCAATTTTGGAAGTTGGGGCAAATTTCGAAGTTGGTCCAAACTTATCCAAACTTCAAAAAATCAATACCTATTATGGAAGTTTGGTCAATTTTAGAAATTGGTCAAATATTATCCCATCTTTGAAAATTCAATACAAATTTTAGATGTTGGATCAATTTTCGAAGTTGGCCTAAATGATACCAACTTCGAAAATTCAATACAAATTTTGGAAGTTGATTCCATTTTCGAAGTTGGCCTAAATGATCCCAACTTCGAAAATTCAATTTTGAAATTGTTCCAAAATTATTCCAACATCGAAAAATCAATACCTATTTTGGAAGTTGGTTCAATTTTCGAAATTGGTCCAAAATTATCCCAACTTCGAAAAATCAATACCAATTTTGGGTGTTGGGTCCATTTTCGAAGTTGTTCCAAAATTATACCAACTTCAAAAATTCAATACAAATTTTAGGAGTTGGGTCAATTTTCGTAATTGGTCCAAAATTATCTAAAATTCCAAAATTTTATACTAATTTTGGAAGTTGGATCAATTTTCAAAGTTGGTCCAAAGTAATCGCATCTTTGAAAATTTAATTTCGATATTATTCCAAAATTATACCAACTTCCAAAATTCAATACCAAGTTTGGAAGTTGTGTCAATTTTCGAAGTTGGTCCAAAATTATCCCATCTTCGAGAATTCAATACCAATTTTGGAAGTTGGGTCAAATTTCGAAGTTGGTCCAAACTTATCCCAACTTCAAAAAATCAATACCTATTATGGAAGTTTGGTCAATTTTAGAAATTGGTCAAATATTATCCCATCTTTGAAAATTCAATACAAATTTTGGAAGTTGATTCAATTTTCGAAGTTGGCCTAAATGATCCCAACTTCGAAAATTCAATACCAATTTTGGAAGTTGGGTGAATTTTCGAAGTTGGTCCAAAATAATCCCATCTTTGAAAATTCAATTTCGATATTATTCCAAAATTATACCAACTTCCAAAATTCAATACCAAGTTTGGAAGTTGTGTCAATTTTCGAAGTTGGTCCAAAATTATCCCATCTTCGAGAATTCAATACCAATTTTGAAAGTTGGGGCAAATTTCGAAGTAGGTCCAAACTTATCCCAACTTCAAAAAATCAATACCTATTATGGAAGTTGGGTCAATTTCAGAAATTGGTTCAAAATTATTCCAACTTCGAAAATTCAATTTGGACATTGTTCCAAAATTATTCCAACTTCGAAAAATCAATACCTATTTGGGAAGTTGGGTCAATTTTCGAAATTGGTCCAAAATTATCCCAACTTCGAAAAATCAATACCAATTTTGGGTGTTGGGTCCATTTTCGAAGTTGTTCCAAAATTATCCTAACTTTGAAAATTCAATACCAATTTTGGAAGTTAAGTCAATTTTCGAAGTTGGTCCAATATTATACCAATATTATATATTTTGGTAGTTGGTCCAATTTTTAAAAATTTTATTTTTTTTGACATTTTTGGGGCAATTCTCGGGCATGCTCCCGAGGTAAGCAGCTGCAAGAGGGCATCGCTCATGGGCAGTTCCAAATTTTAGCTACAGGAGATGTAACGGACGGAGTTTCGTAGAGACCAAATGATGCTTGATCGACTTTTCGACAAAATTGTCGGGTGTACGATCAGTGCTCTGCTTGCAGTATAAGAGTATTGAGTGCAATGCCATAAGCTTAAAAGAGAGAAACAGCGGTACTCACCGCAAAACTCTGAGCTGATCTTAGATTAAAGCTTGCGCTCATCTTCAACGCTCACTCTGCTGCATTGACACTCTGCCTTTAATCGCACCCAATGCCAAACATATCCGGCAAAATAGGGTATATAAAGGCTGCGCCGACTGATATCGGTCTCTTTTGTCTAATTAATTTTGGTTGCGTACAGACGTATTCGTAAGTTATATTTTTTGGACTAGCACGTGGCATGGGTCCACGTGTCCCGAGGAGTCCGACCCCATCGCGCTCGTAGAGCATCCGCTTCAGCCGCTGCCGCGCCAGTGAAGCATCTGGTCCAGCCGCCGCGTTAGCTCCCGCGCCGCCTCCGCCAGTGGACATAACCTCCATGTGGCTGACGCCGCGCCTGTGTAGCACAGCTCCAGCGACGTCGCAAAGATTACATACAATTATATATAGCAAATAGAGTAAGGAGTGTGTGCACAGTGGCTTAAAAGTTATGTGGTGATCCACAAGTGAGAATATCAGAGTGCGGATCTTTTTCATTTGATTTCTGTTTTTTTTATTTATTTGTTGTTCTGCAATTTTAATTCAAAAAAAATTCAATTTAAATTTCAATTTATATATATCTATATGTCTATACATGTATATATATATAAATATCTAAATAATTATAGTTCTTACCGTACCTAATAGAATATATGTATATAATACATATATGTATATGCCTGTACAAGTGAATAGTGACATTAAATAGCATTATACATACATACATACATGCATATATATACTGAGGGTACACGCCTTCAGCAGTGAATGTGACAGCAATGATTAAAGTCACCAACATCATCATTCCCCGCCCTGGATAAAGATCTTTCTCCTGGATTCGGGGATTTCTCCTGGATTTTCAATTATTTCTTTCATTCATTATTGAAGTGTGTGTGCCATTCAGAGTTGTAAATAATTAAAATTTCTTTTTATTATATCACTGGAACGGAGTGACGATCAGACGTGCGGGGAGTCCCATGCATAGTTAATAGCATAGTGCACAGCTCTATGCGGATAGCCAGCAACACCTGCATGGTTACTTGCCTGAGTTGATCGTTCCCTCGATCCCTTTGCGTAAATGATAACGTCAATAGTAAATTTTTAAATGCGAATATACAGAATCAAAATAAAGAAATCGCGAACACTTGAAAATCACCTTCATACATACATATATACATAACTAAAGCCACAGTGATTAAAATCATAGGCCCGCTGTGCACCGCTTTGTGCATAAAATTCGCGAGAAAATATATTTTGGATATTCTTTGGTTAATTCTGTAAATATTTTTGATACGTGATGTGTAGATACATATAAATATATATCACTGTAAACTTAATTAAGTAATTATAAGCAGATTTGGTAAATACTAGTTTTTTTTAATGGAATAAAGAAATGAAACTTGAACTGGATATAAAATCTTTAAGTCGCATAGTTAATTCAAATATTCTTGCCACTATGCAGGGTTAAGTTATCAGTTAGGGACATGGTTGCGTAAGACAAGGAAAGTCATTTTATTAGGGGATCTTGGTGAACACCATACAAGATCTTAGGTTGGGTTGGGTATTGAAGGCGAGGGTCCACTGTCATTATGATCTCGCCCCGCTTGTTATTATCATACGACCCTTATCTTCAGCTGTACTTAGTGTGCGCTATTTCGATGTCCGTGTCGCTTAGTTTTTTTTGGACGTTACAACATTTTAAAGGCCAGTACGGATCATGTCAGAATAGTACTTTTTTTTAAAGGGATCCTAAATTTAAAATTTGTGTAGCAGGGAGTCAATAGGGTAGCCAACCCACGCCCACACCGGAAGATCTACCTGAGGGTCCCTCCCGGCTGTCCCTGATTGACCCGCCAGGTATGTTGAGCTAGTTAATTTTTGGCGCCCAACCTGCTGCCAACAAGGCATACCAAGACATACTCCGCTTGCTACAATAATTTTTGGCGCCCAACGTGGGGCATATAAGGTTACACAACGCGTAGCCGCAGGATGGCACATAAGGTTACACAAAGCGTAGCCGCAGGACGGCAAAAACGACCGAAGGTTGATTTTTGTGCATTGTTGGATAGTTTAACCCACATAGAGAGGGTAATCATAAAGATCACATTTCGGATTCGCCATCCTGTTGTCTCACCTCTCAGGGTGTCTGCACGCTTATGTGGACGGGTAATGTAAAGGCCTGGAACCATAGGAGAACCTATGCGCCGGTCTACTACAAACAGTTGATGGAAGACATTGAAGTTATTGTTCTCCCTTCTGCTGTCAACACCACATACTCTTGTCGCCACCTATGCTCGTTTGATTTCGTAGTAGATAAATTACAGAAGTTCTTCGCTGAGGATTCTAACCGAAGGAGAGTGCCTTCTCTGGAATCTTGTGTATCTGTTGATTGTGCATACCCTGCCGAGGAGTAACATTTTCTGTTCGGGAAAAGATTCATCCGCGAAGAATCAACGTAACTGTCGAACTACAATTCCTATTCAAGGAACTGTGATTAGGAGGAGCACAGGAGGGATCTACGCGCAGCTCAGGAATAGACTGTGGATTAAAGCAGTTCCGCAACTACCGAGTTGTTGGGGAGAAACCGAATTGTCTCTTACTGCCGCAGTATGATAGTTACAATAGCCTAGTTAATTAGTATGGAATGCAAGCGGAAAATTAGTATTTCCTTGACACTCAAACATGTCCCTTATATATAGATTTATTAATTTTTAAACTAAAATAAAGTAAAATACAATAAAAAAAAAAAAAATATAATTGAAAACAAAACAAAGTTAAAATCCAGTGAACATTATCTTTTTCATTTAGTTATCGAGTCAGTATTAAGTATCGACGAAATTTGGTAAATAAATTTTTTGTATTCAGAATGCCGATACAAAGAAGTCCTCGACAGTTTAGCGAGAGTGCTAGGGGAGTAGAGGGTGAGGTAAACAAGTGTCTTTTGTGTGGGCATGTTTTTCACCAAGAATGCTTAGAGCACCGACTAAGGACTATAAAAGATTGTCCAACTTGTGGAGTAGATTTGGAGATAGAGTACCTTAAAAGATTGTGGGAAATTGCTCACCGAGAGCACAGCATAAGTTCCAAGAGAGAGTAGCTCCTGCTACCTCACAAATGGTTACTAGAGGAGTAGCTCGTAAACTCTTAGTAGACCCAGTAGAGGAAGTAGCTGCGCAACCACGAGAGCCCAGCAATAGTACCAACCCTTCCGATCCAGCGTCACGTCGACGAAGAAAAGGTAGAACTCGGGGAACGGATAGAGCTGCAAACGGTGCAGTTGATTACACCGAAGTTGGATCAATTTTCGAAGTTGGCCTAAATGATCCCAACTTCGAAAATTCAATACCAATTTTGGAAGTTAAGTCAATTTTCGAAGTTGGTCCAAAATTATACCAACTTCGAAAAATCAATACAAATTTTGGATGTTGGGTCAATTTTCGAAGTTGGTCCAAAATTATCCCAACTTCGAAAATTCAATATCAATTTAGGAAGTTGGGTCAATTTTCGAAGAAGGTCCAAAATTATCCCATCTTTGAAAATTCAATACCAATTTTGGAAGTTAAGTCAATTTTCGAAGTTGGTCCAAAATTATACCAGCTTCGAAAAATTAATACAAATTTTGGAAGTTGGGTCAATTTTCGAAGTTGGTCCAAAATTATCCCAACTTCGAAAATTTAATACAAATTTTAGAAGTTTGGTCAATTTTTAAAGTTTGTCCAAAATAATCTCATCTTTGAAAATTCAAGTTCGATATTATTCCAAAATTATACCAACTTCCAAAATTCAATATCAAGTTTGGAAGTTGGGTCAATTTTCGAAATGGTCCAAAATTATCCCATCTTCGAAAAATTAATACCTATTTTGGTAGTTGGTCCAATTTTTAAAAATTTTATTTTTTTTTGACATTTTTGACGCGAAACATTCGTGGTGGGGCAATTCTCGGGCATGCTCCCGAGGTAAGCAGCTGCAAGAGGGCATCGCTCATGGGCAGTTCCAAATTTTAGCTACAGGAGATGTAACGGGCGGAGTTTCGTAGAGACCAAATGATGCTTGATCGACTTTTCGACAAAATTGTCGGGTGTACGATCAGTGCACTGCTTGCAGTATAAGAGTATTGAGTGCAATGCCATAAGCTTAAAAGAGAGAAACAGCGGTACTCACCGCAAAACTCTGAGCTGATCTTAGATTAAAGATTGCGCTCATCTTCAACGCTTATTTTGCTGGATTGACACTCTGCCTTTAATCGCACCCAATGCCAAACATATCCGGCAAAATAGGGTATATAAAGGCTGCGCCGACAGATATCGGTCTCTTTTGTCTAATTAATTTTGGTTGCGTACAGACGTATTCGTAAGTTATATTTTTGGACTGGCACGTTTCCTGCCAAGTGGCATGGGTCCACGTGTCCCGAGGAGTCCGACCCCATCGCGCTCGTAGAGCATCCGCTTCAGCCGCTGCCGCGCCAGTGAAGCATCTGCTCCAGCCGCCGCCACCGCTCGTAGTATAATCTACATAAGCCGCCGCCGCCAGTAGCGTCAGCTTCCGCGCCGCCTCCGCCAGTGGACATAACCTCCATGTGGCTGACGCCGCGCCTGTGTAGCACAGCTCCAGCGACGTCGCAAAGATTACATCAACGCGGACAGCGCCGCCACCAGTGAAGCACTGCCTCAGCGCCGCCTTCGCTAGTGAAGCCTACGCTCCAGCGCATCCGTCCGTGGACATAACCTCCACGTGGCCGACGCCGCGACAGTGAAGTATCTGCTCCAGCTGTCGCCGCCGCTCGCAATTAATTTACATCAGCCGCCGTCGCCAGTGCAGCATCAGCTTCAGCGCTACTTAAACGACGCAGCGTTAGCGCAGCATCAGCTTCAGCGCCGTCGCCGACAGTGAACTGTCCGAGTCACCCTCAGCCGTCGCCGCCGCCAGTGAAGCTCCGCTCCCGCGCCGCCACGCTAGTTTGCAGTTCAATAAGTTAAATTCAGTTACATAGTTACTATATATAAGCATACAATTATATATAGCAAATAGAGTAAGGAGTGTGTGCACAGTGGCTTAAAAGTTATGTGGTGATCCACAAGTGAGAATATCAGAGTGCGGATCTTTTTCATTTGATTTCTGTTTTTTTATTTTTTTTTTGTTCTGCAATTTCAATTCAAAAAAAATTCAATTTAAATTTCAATTTATATATATCTATATGTCTATACATGTATATATATATAAATAACTAAATAATTATAGTTCTTACCGTACCTAATAGAATATATGTATATACTACATATATGTATATGCCTGTACAAGTGAATAGTGACATTAAATTGCATTATACATACATACATACATGCATATATATACTGAGGGTACACGCCTTCAGCAGTGAATGTGACAGCAATTATTAAAGTCACCAACATCATCATTCCCCGCCCTGGATAAAGATCTTTCTCCTGGATTCGGGGATTTCTCCTGGATTTTCAATTATTTCTTTCATTCATTATTGAAGTGTGTGTGCCATTCAGAGTTGTAAATAATTAAAATTTCTTTTTATTATTCACTGGAACGGAGTGACGATCAGACGTGCGGGGAGTCCCATGCATAGTTAATAGCATAGTGCACAGCTCTATGCGGATAGCCAGCAACACCTGCATGGTTACTTGCCTGAGTTGATCGTTCCCTCGATCCCTTTGCGTAAATGATAACGTCAATAGTAAATTTTTAAATGCGAATATACAGAATCAAAATAAAGAAATCGCGAACACTTGAAAATCACCTTCATACATACATATATACATAACTAAAGCCACAGTGATTAAAATGATAGGCCCGCTGTGCACCGCTTTGTGCATAAAAATCGCGAGAAAATATATTTTGGATATTCTTTGGTTAATTCTGTAAATACTTTTGATACGTGATGTGTAGATACATATAAATATATATCACTGTAAACTTAATTAAGTAATTATAAGCAGATTTGGTAAATACTAGTTTTTTTTAATGGAATAAAGAAATGAAACTTGAACTGGATATAAAATCTTTAAGTCGCATAGTTAATTCAAATATTCTTGCCACTATGCAGGGTTAAGTTATCAGTTAGGGACATGGTTGCGTAAGACAATGAAAATCATTTTATTAGGGGATCTTGGTGAACACCATACAAGATCTTAGGTTGGGTTGGTTATTGAAGGTGAGGGTCCACTGCCATCATGATCTCGCCCCGCTTGTTATTATCATACGACCCTTATCTTCAGCTGTACTTAGTGTGCGCTATTTCGTTGTCCGTGTCGCTTAGTTTTTTTTGGACGTAACAACATTTTAAAGGCCAGTACGGATCATGTCAGAATAGTACTTTTTTTTCTAGGGATCCTAAATTTAAAATTTGTGTAGCAGGGAGTCAATAGGGTAGCCAACCCACGCCCACACCGGAAGAGCTACGGTACCTGAGGGTCCCTCCCGGCTGTCCCTGATTGACCCGCCAGGAGTAAAAGTTGGGCAGATGTCCTTCTCTCCTATTAGGTATGTTGAGCTAGTTAATTTTTGGCGCCCAACGTGCGGCCAACAAGGCAACCAACGTGGGGCATATAAGGTTACACAACCGCAGAATGGCACATAAGGTTACACAAAGCGTAGCCGCAGGACAGCAAAAACGACCGAAGGTTGATTTTTGTGCATTGTTGGATAGTTTAACCCACATAGAGAGGGTAATCATAAAGATCACATTTCGGATTCGCCATCCTGTTGTCTCACCTCTCAGGGTGTCTGCAAGCTTATGTGGACGGGTAATGTAAAGGCCTGGAACCATAGGAGAACCTATGCGCCGGTCTACTACAAACAGTTGATGGAAGACATTGAAGTTATTGTTCTCCCTTCAGCGCTACTTAAACGACGCAGCGTTAGCGCAGCATCAGCTTCAGCGCCGTCGCCGACAGTGAACTGTCCGAGTCACCCTCAGCCGTCGCCGCCGCCAGTGAAGCTCCACTCCCGCGCCGCCACGATAGTTTGCAGTTCAATAAGTTAAATTCAGTTACATAGTTACTATATATAAGCATACAATTATATATAGCAAATAGAGTAAGGAGTGTGTGCACAGTGGCTTAAAAGTTATGTGGTGATCCACAAGTGAGAATATCAGAGTGCGGATCTTTTTCATTTGATTTCTGTTTTTTTTTATTTTTTTTTGTTCTGCAATTTCAATTCAAAAAAAATTCAATTTAAATTTCAATTTATATATATCTATATGTCTATACATGTATATATATATTAATAACTAAATAATTATAGTTCTTACCGTACCTAATAGAATATATGTATATACTACATATATGTATATGCCTGTACAAGCAGGCAGGGAGTCAATCGGGTAGCCAACCCACGCCCACACCGGAAGAGCTACGGTACCAGAGGGCCCCGCCCGGCTGTCCCTGATTGACCCGCCAGGAGTTAAAGTTGGGCAGATGTCCTTCTCTCCTATTAGGTATGTTGAGCTAGTTAATTTTTGGCGCCCAACGTGCGGCCAACAAGGCATACCAAGACATACCCCGCTTGTTACAATAATTTTTGGCGCCCAACGTGGGGCATATAAGGTTACACATCGCGTATATGGCATATACGACCGAAGGTTGATTTTTGTGTGTTGTTGAATAGTTTGGCCCACATAGAGAGGGTAATCATAGAGATCACATTTCGGATTCTCCATCCTCTTGTCTCACCTCTCAGGGTGTCTGCAAGCTTATGTGGATGGGTAATGTAAAGGCCTGGAACCATATGAGAACCTAAGGAAGACATTGAAGTTATTGTTCTCCCTTCTCCTGTCCATACCACATACTCTTGTCGCCACCTATGCTCGTTTGCTTTCGTAGTAGATAAATTACAGAAGTTCTTCGCTGAGGATTCTGACCGAGGGAATCTCCCTTCTCTGGAATCTTGTGTATCTGTAGATTGCGGATATCCTGCCGAGGAGTAATATTTTCTGTTCGGGAAAGGATTCATCCGCGAAGAATCAACGTAACTGTCGAACTACAATTCCTATTCAAGGAACTGTGATTAGGAGGAGCACAGGAAGGGATCTACCCGCAGCTCAGGAATAGACTGTGGATTAAAGCAGTTCCGCAACTACCGAATTGTTGGAGAGAAACCGAATTGTCTCTTACTACCGCAGTATGATAGTTACAATAGCCCAGTTAATTAGTATGGTATCTAAGCGGAAAATTAGTATTTCTTGACACTCAAACATGTCCCTTATATATAGATTTATTTATTTAAAAATAAAATAAAGTAAAATACAATAACAAAAAAAAAAATAAAATATATATATATAATTAAAAACAAAACAAAGTTAAAATCCAGTGAACATAATCTTTTTAATTTAGTTATCGAGTCAGTATGAAGTATCGATAATAAATTTTTTGTATTCAGAATGCCGATACAAAGAAGTCCTCAACAGTTTAGCGAGAGTGCTAGGGAGTAGAGGGTGAGGTAAGCAAGTGTCTTTAGTGTGAGGAGATCCTAACGAATGCACAGCATGGTTTTTAGACACCTTGTGGGCATGTTTTTCACCAAGAATGCTTAGAGCACCGACTAAGGACTATAAAAGATTGTCCAACTTGTGGAGTAGATTTGGAGATAGAGTACCTTAAAAGGTTGTGGGAAATTGCTCACCGAGAGCACAGCATAAGTTCAAGAGAGAGTAGCTCCTGCTACCTCACAAATGGTTACCAGAGGAGTAGCTCGTAAACTCTTAGTAGACCCAGTAGAGGAAGTAGCTGCGCAACCACGAGAGCCCAGCAATAGTACCAACCCTTCCGATCCAGCGTCACGTCGACGAAGAAAAGGTAGATCTCGGGGAACGGATAGAGCTGCAAACGGTGCAGTTGATTACACCGCCATCCAAGGGATGATTGAGCAGACAATGTCACGATTGATGTCCAATATGCAGTTGCATCCCTCCGAGCGTTCTGCGATTAGCAGCGGCAGGCTAGAACCAAGCTGCCATGGCATTTCAACGGGAACGGGTCCGTTAGGTTTCAGACCAAGTCGGGCAGCCGATATCATGCAAAAATGGAATTTGCAGTTTGATGGTTCCGAGGCGGGTTTAAGTGTTGACAGACGAGAAGTTAGACAGTGATTTTACTGCCACATGCAGGCACTTGCACATTCTATTTAGTGGAAAAACGAGAGACTGGTACTGGAGGTATCATAAGCAGGTTCCTCAAATAGTATGGGCTGAGTTTGGCAAGGCTTTAAAATCTCAAAATGGTGATTATCGATCCGCTTTCCGATGCAAGGAGCAAGTTCGCTCGCGTAAACAAAAAATCGGAGAATCCTTCGCGATGTTCTGTGACGCTGCATTATTGGATAAATTTTCGATAATTATGCCAGAAGAGGAGTTGTTAGAAATTTTGCATCACAATCTTTTACCCGAAACGAGACAACAGTTGCTATATCAGCCGGTGCACACCATAAGTCATCTCAGACGATTGGTTCAAATGCAAGAAGCGTTGAAAATAGATTTGCGTGTGCGTAGCGAGGTAGCCGGAGGATCGCGAGGTACTTTCACACGACAGGTGTGCGAGGTAAGCGACACCTCTGTAGCTGAAAATGAGGTAGAAATTGTATCTCAAGTCGAAGTGGCATCGGTGAGACCCTGTGCTAATGCCAAATGCTGGAATTGCCAGAGAGGAGGTCATATGTGGGAGAATTGCTTGGCCGAACGTAACGTTTTTTGCTACGGATGCGGCGCTCCCAATATCTACAAGCCGCAATACCCAACTTGTATTGGTAGGAAGTCGGAAAACCGGAAGAGGGGAGCAGTCAGCACCAACCGGGTGCCCCTATCCCAATAAACCTATTTAGAAGCAATTCGACGATTGAGTCGAATTTTCCAAAGGACGTTTTAGCCCAACTTCGCGCCAATAGCCGTTCACTTCCATATGAGGAGCGACTGGTTCATTATCATCAGGTGCGCGATCGCATATTTTCTGATAGCAATAATGCCAGGTATAGAAATACCATCCGCATTAAAAAATATTATGCACAAGCGCGAACCTTTCAAAAAGCATTGATTTCTTCTGTTTTTAGTTGCACAACCGATATGCGTCCGTATGCCCGCATCTCTTTTAACGAATATCAAGAGTTAGGGTTATTGGATACTGGAGCAAATGTCAGTTGTATAGGTGCAACTTTGGCGTCGGAAATTAGAAACAGGGATCTCCCTTGCAAGTCTATTTGTTCGTCGGTTAGGACAGCAGATGGTAAAGCACATGAGGTTATTGGAGTTTGGCCGGTTCTAATGTGTTATACAGGACAACGGAAAAGAATCTGGTTGTACATCATCAATGAATCAGCGATTGATTTTGGGGGTTGACTTTTGGAAAATTTTCGCTCTTGCACCAAACATTATAAGTGCCATCGCCCCACCCACAGAAACCTCGAGTGAGGAGGGATCTTTTGATTTTTACACTTTATCGGAATTAGAGAAACAACAGTTAGCTGTCGTAAAACAATTATTTCCCAACTGTCACCAGAGTCTAGGAAAGACTAGCCTTCTTAAACACCATAATGAGGTTGGTGATGCCAAGCCAGTGAAGCAACGGTTCTATCCAGTAAGTCCAGCAGTAGAAAGAATGCTATTTGCAGAGATCGACCGTATGCTGGAACTCGAGGTCATTGAGCCCTCGTCTAGCGTCTGGAGCTCCATAAAGAGGTTAGTGATCAAACCGAACAAGGTACGTTATTGTCTGGACGCGAGGAGACTGAATGACGTGACTAAAAAGGACGCTTACCCATTGCCTAGTATTGATGGAATTTTTGCACGGCTCCCTAAGGCCAATTTAATCACCAAATTAAACCTTAAGGATGCATACTGGCAGATTGAGCTAGACGAAGAATCCAAGCCGTTGACAGCTTTCAGTGTTCCCGGGAGGCCGTTGTATCAATTCAAGGTCATGCCCTTTGGTCTATGCAATGCTCCCTCGACTATGTATCGGCTGGTGGATACTATTATCCCACCCGATCTTCGACATTGTGTCTTCGGTTATCTTGATGATCTTTGCATTCTTTCAGAAGACTTTGACTCACATTTAGCAGTACTCGTCCGTCTAGCAACCGAATTTCGAAAGGCTCGATTAACTCTCAACATCGCAAAGAGTCATTTTTGTGCCTCAAAAGTTAATTACCTTGGCTATATAATTGGCAATGGTGGAATTTGCACTGACCCTGACAAAATCGATTGTATACGTAAGTGGCCGCCACCGAAAAACATCAGGTAGGTTCGAGTATTTTTAGGCATCTGTGGTTGGTACCGAAGATTCATACAGAATTTGGCGGAGCGCACGTTTCCTATTACGGAAACACTGAGTTCCAAAAGGAAGTTGTTATGGACTCCTCAGGCCCAAACTGCAATGGACGAACTAAAAATTCTTTTGACTTCGGCTCCAGTTTTGCAAAACCCCGATTTTGGAAAAAAATTCTTCCTTCATTGTGATGCTAGTGACTACGGAATCAGGGCAGTATTAGTTTAATTGTCCGAGGAAGAAGCGGAACAGCCTATAGCATACATGTCCAAAAAATTGAGTAGATCACAAAGGAATTATAGTGTAAAGGAAGTAACGGACGGAACCGTTGCAGAATTATTTTTAAATTTTTAAATCCAACGGACATTCGCGATAAGAACTCAAGCGAATGAGTATGAAAGAGAATTATATAAAATCTTATCGCGAACGCAACTCTCGTCGCACGCACAATTGAGCGCTCAAGGTCAGTCTTGCATTCAGATAAGATCGGCAAAATGCAATTCAGCGATTAGAAAAGCTCAGTAACCGCGGCGTACGTCACGCCCATCCGGAAGCCCAAATTTGGGTATATAAGGGCCGCTTCGGATCTTTCCGCATTCTTATGCGGTCTCTTATTTTTTTGCCTTTCATACGAATAGTCACCGGGACCAAAATTTTTTTGCGAACCGTCTAAAATTTTAAAAATATATAAATATATAATATATAAAATCAAATAAAATCCATCGTTAAGCGCCGACGCCGCACCTAGCCTACGGAGCCGCCGCCGCCGTGCACGTGCAGCTACAGCAGCACCAGCGCCGCCGCCGCCGCACCTAACCTACGGAGCAGCCGCTGCCGCTATAACTTTTACGGAGCCGCCGCCGCCGTGCACGTGCAGCTACAGCAGCACCAGCGCCGCCGCCGCCGCATCCAACCTACGGAGCCGCCGCCGCCGCCGCACCTATGGAGCCGCCGCCGCAGAGCACATGCAGCCCCAGCAGCACCAGCGCCGCCGCCGCACTGCAGCTTTGCCGTCGCCGTCGCCGTCGCGCACGAGGATATATTAGCATAGCCAGATTTAATCTATGACCGATCTTATTGGTTAATTAATTAGCATACCGTCAGTTAAAATTTTTATTTAGTTTTTTTGGTGAAAAGATGGAAAAATGTGTGTATGAGTGGGTGAGCAAGTGAATGCCGCGACAGCCAGTGATTTTTTAATATTTTTTTCTTTTGGTGCTAACTCTCTTGCGAGCAGTAGCAGTGTCATCGTTGAGTGCCGCGCACCCAGGAGAAGGCCTTCGTCCAGGAGTTGCAGGGTAAGTGCCCATCCACTGTATCTATTAATTATTCCTCCCACTCTCATTGCGTTCGTCTCGGGGGGCCCTATCTCGAAGAACTCGATTGAGTTCCCGGTATCGGGTCCGGATAGTCCGACACGATATCAAGGTGAATGGTTTGAGTTGCGATCACACCCGTATTGCCCTGAGCCATATCGCAAAGAAATATTAATAAAAATCACATATACTTGTGCTGTTTCGCTTATGCCCATTTAAAGCCTGCACTGGCAGGCTGCATTCTATTATTATATTAATATTCTTTTATGATATCTACCTCACGCACACACACACAAATATTTTTCCAATTTTTCATCTCCAGCTTAACATTCAGAATAGCCTGAGTATGACACTAGGCCATACCCTGTAAAAGTGGTAGTCAAATAATATTTTTTTAATTAATTTTCGGTCACGAACTAAATAAAATCTAAATACATCGAAATAAATAATATTGTATAAAGAAAGTTGACTATAAGGAAATGAAATGTTGTTGTTTTACTATATACTGTCGCCAATTAACCCAACTGTCAAAATCTCGCAATTCATCGACTAGGAATAAACTAAGAAACCCAAGTTTGATAACATTCATTTTTCGGATACGATTATTATTAACTAAATATATTTCGATTATACACAATCTCGTCTATATACCAATGAAAAACATTATTTAAATTTATTTTGTAGCCCTGTAGGGTTTTATACTGCCGTTTGAAATTGCAACCGGGAAATTATGCGTGTCTAGAGAATATATAAGTTAGGGATCATGCTGACCTAGTAGGAGGAGGGGTCTGATTTAGGGGATCCATTGATGTGATCATCATTGGATCATAGGTAGGGTAGGGTATAGACCGCTGGAGTCCCTCCCTTAATAAACGTCTTTGGGTACTCTCGAAGAAGAGAGACGTTTAGCAATTTGCGAATACCGCCTGATTAAGCATTTGTAGTTTCAGTTAGGGATCCTATCCTTTATGGAAAATTAAAGCTATCTGTAACAGGGAGTTGTCCGAGTAGCAAACCCACACCCATCCCGAAAGAGCTAAGGGGCCAGAGGATCCCATTCCGCTAATTTTGGACCACCCAGGATAGTCGGAGTATTTGAAGTATACACTGACTCTCCATGTTCGGCCAAGCATCGTTATTATACTGGCTACCCTAGAGGCCGGAAGCCTATAACGTTTTGTTCGAGTCTAATTGTTACATAAGTTTTGGCGCCCAACGTGGGGCACGAAGGTGACCAATACTAAAATCGCTGTCCAAACCCGAAGGTGTAACAAGACAGGCATGCACTCGACATTCAGGAAGGGCGTGAACAGTTCACTGAGGGTATCTGGAATCTGGATGCTTGCTGGTGCGAGTATCTTGCCGATAGCCTGTCTCAGCGTTCTACTCATGTAACCCTGTATGGCTGTGGGACATGGTTATCAGTCTCTATCTGGGATCTGCATTATGGTGCGAATACCGTTATCTTGCCGATGGGGATGAAGGACGTTATGTCCAGATAGTCGAGGCAGTCTGCGCTTGTAGCATCTACTGCTCAGTTGTTTTCAACTCTAAGCCAGGAAGAGATTCTGTCAGGGAGTATTTGAGGGGTTGTAGCTGAGGGGTATCTGGAATCTGGATATTTGCTGGGAGCGAGTGTCTTGCCGATAGCCTGACTCAGTGACCAACTCAAGTAACCCGTGACGGTTTTTGGAACTGGTCTTGGGAGTTTCCTGTCCAAGGATCTGCGCATGGGTGTTGGGAATGGGAACGTCTCCTTTGGAATAGCCGTGGCAGTGAAACTGGCCCTGATCTACCGAGGAAGGTTGCAACATTTTCTTAAAACGCTCTGCGCAGAATAGTAGAATAAATAGAACTTAACCGACGGTTCGACCGATTAGCAGGAGAAGGGGCATTGAGAACCCCTCCTCTCGAAGTAGCATGATCCCAAACTAAAATCGTAAAAGTAAATTAAATTGAAACTTAAGTCGTTATATTGAATTCATTTTTGATAGGATAATTAGAATATCAGCATGCCTATGCAGCATAGTCCGCCAGAACGAGCAAGCGACGCGGCTCTCGGGGAAGCTCGGCTAGGTATTTGTCTGGTATGTGAGGAACAGGTGACTGACACACAATCATGTTGGCTCACAATCTGCAAGCACAACTTTCACAAGAGGTGCCTAGAGTCGTGGATGGAGAAACATGGAGAGTGTCCCACTTGCCTAGAACCGATTAGCCCGGGGGAGAATAAACTCGTAATAGGCAACTGTTCGCCAACGGCCAAGACCACGTCAAGCCAAAGAACCCTGCCATCTCATTCGAGAATGGTCACTTGGAAAGCGGCGAAGAAGTTAGTGTCCGATCCTCCCGAGGTAGTTAGCGCGGCACTCCCTGGAAGGGAAGAGAGCAATAGCACAATTCCTTCGGACCGTGCCGTTCCAAGGCGTAGGGGGTGGTCGGACGAAGAGCAAGATTTCCTCAACCGTAAATCAGTCCGCGATTCAAAATATGATCGAGCAGACCATGGCTCGATTACTGTCAAATATGGCCGTAACGGCAAAGCCATCGCCAGTGGTACTCACGCCTCCACCATCGACAGTCCCTCGTGCCGGCCTAAGTTGCCAACATTATGCAAAAATGGAATGTGCAATTTGATGGTTCGGAGTCAGGGTTGACCGTAGACGCGTTTTTATATAGAATAAAGGTTTTAACGAGCGAGACATTAGAAGGAAATTTCACAGCGGCCTGTAAACATTTACATATTTTATTTGAAGGCAAGGCCAAAGACTGGTACTGGAGATACCACAAGCAAGTACAGCAGGTAGATTGGTATGATTTCTGTCAAGCCTTACGGAGGCAGTACCAGGACTTCCGGTCAGAATTTCGCTGTAAGGAGCAAATTCGGTCTCGAAAGCAATGACCTGGCGAATCGTTTGCTGTCTTCTACGAGGCTGTTGCCGGGTTATTAGATAAATTTGCGATAGAGATGTCAGAGGAAGAGTTGCTCGATACGATTCGTCACAATTTACTACATAATACACGACAGCAGTTGCTGTATCAGCCTATTCATTCGGTAAGCCAGTTGCGCCGCTTGGTGCAAATGCAAGAAGCGTTTTGTCAGGACCTTCGTATTCGACCAGAGAACCAAGGAACTTTGCGGCCCCAATATGCGCGACAGGTCTGTGCAGTGTCAGATAGTCGTGACGTAGATGACCAGGAAGATGTTTCGTCGCCAGAGGTAGTAGCGATTCAAGCACTGATCTGCTGGAAATGCAGGACCGAGGGAAACGTATGGGAAAATTGTTTGGCTGAAAGGCAAATCTTCTGTTATGGGTGCGGAGCGAGTGGGGTGTCGCAAGTCGGAAAACCGGCAGAGAGGGGGCGGCCTACACTCCCAGACCGTCCCAGGCCCTAACGGTAACCAGATCGCCGTCTCCGGCTCCACAACAGTGTCCGGTGACCCCACCGACGACCTCTCCGCGAATGTAGCTTCTAAAACCTCCCTGATTGACACGAGCTCTTCAGAGCAGAATCTCAGAAGACGTCACGAGCTGTACAAGCTCCCTTATGACGTCCGCTTAGCAAATTATAACCAGCTCAGAAATAAAATTTTTGCTACCAACTCTAACGACAGAATGCGATTCGAATTAGAAATTATTATAGCCAGGTCCGGAAATAAACAACGAGCGTTAATCTCCTCTATAATCTGCAGTCCCCACGATGTTCGTCCATATGCTGAAGTTATATCTTTAGGGCATGTGGAGTTAGGACTCTTAGATTCAGGCGCAAATATTAGCTGTGTGGGGGCATCCTTTAGCCGAAGAATTAAGACCCGTTGTCACTATAAAACCAATCAACTCGTCGGTACAAACCGCAGGCGGGAATGCGCAGGAAGTGACAGGAGTGTTTACACTCCAGATACAGTACGAGAAACAGATACACCCTCTGACGTTGTACGTAATACCGTCCTTAAGTCAGCGATTAATATTGTGAGTCGATTTTGGCGTATCTTTGCGCTGGCTCCAAATATTATCCATGCTATCGAGGTGACTTCGAAGTGTCTGACGGGGAAACCTTTTTCCTCTGACGGCAGAAGAACGGCATCAACTTAACGACGTCAGGAAGTTATTTCTAAGTTGCGTACAAGGGTTAGGAAGAACTCCGTTAATCGAGCATCATATTGAAATAGGTACTGCTAAGCCGATGAAACAACGTTGCTATACGGGGAAATCGATAGGATGTTAGAGTTAGGCGTAATTGAGGTATCCAATAGCGCCTGGAGTTCTCCCATGCGACTGATAGTGAAGCCCAACAAGGTCCGCTTGTCTGGATGCCAGGAAGTTGAACGAAGTCACTAAGTCACGCGTATCCTCTCCCAAGCATTGATGGAATTTTTCTCGCCTGCCAAAGGCTAACATTATTACCAAACTAGACGTGAAAGACGCTTACTGGCAGATCGGATTATCGGAGGAGGCTAAACCATTGACAGCTTTCACAGTACCGGGGAGACCGTTATACCGTTATACCGTTATACCAGTTTAAAGTAATGCCGTTTGGCTTGTGTAACGCTCCCTCTACCATGTGTCGGCTGATGGATAGTCTCATTCCGCCCGACCTGAGGCACTGTGTTTTCGGATACCTGGATGATTTATGCATCGTATCAGAAGAATTCCAGTCACATTTAGCTGTGCTAGCTCGATTAGCAGCCGTATTCAAAAAGCCAATCTTACTTTGAATCTGAGCAAGAGTCAATTTTGCGTAACGTCGGTAAACTACCTGGGATATATCATAGGAAGCGGAGGCATTCGTACCGATTCGGAAAAAGATTTCATGTATTCGTAATTGGCCGCCAACCAAAAATCTTAGGCAGGTCAGGGGATTTTTAGGAGTTTGTGGATGGTATCGTAGATTTAAACCCAACTTTGCCGAACTCGCGTTTCATATAACAGAAACCGTTTCGATCAAACGCAAGTTCGTTTGGACTGCCGAAGCGCAAGAGTCCATGGAAAAGTTAAAAAGAGGCATTAACGTCCGCTCCGGTATTGAAAAACCCAAACTTCGAACAAAAAGTTTTTTCTCCATGCATTGTGACGCCAGTGATTATGGTATAGGGGCGGTGCTGGTACAGAAGTCCGATGAGCAAGTTGAGCAACCAATTGCTTGCATGTCCAAAAAGCTAAATAGTGCTCAGCGTAACTACAGTGTTATCCAACGAGAATGCTTGGCAGTAATATTGGCGATCGAAAAGTTTCGGTGCTACCTTGAACTTCAAGAGTTTGAGGTGGTAACGGATCATTCCAGCCTAGTTTGGTTAATGCGTCAGCAAAATGTCTCTGGACGATTGGCTCGGTGGGTATTTCGGCTTCAACAGTTTAAATTCTCCATATCTCATCGAAAAGGGAAGGAACATGTTGTACCGGACGCTCTATCTCGGCTTCCTGAGGGAGAGTTGGCCGAGATCATGGGAGGACCTTTAGTGGATCTAGAATCCGAAGCTTTTTATGAAAGCGATTATAAGGATTTGTTAACAACTTTTCGAAAAAATGCAGAAAAGTTTCCTGACATTAAACTCGATCCGCCATACATCTATATTAGAACCGAGCATAGCTTCTGGAGAGTCCTCACAAGAGCTAGGTTCATGGCAATTGTGGGTGCCGAAAGGCCTACGAATTGAGGTCCTAAAGCAGGCGCATGATAGTCTCTCAGACATTGGAAAGAGTAAGGCGTTGCTTATTTTGGCCCCAAGCTGATTACGGAAGTTCGCGAATACGTGAGAATCTGTGAAGTCTGTAAAATGACAAAAGCTCCGAATTATACTCTGCGCCCCCTATGGGGGGTATATCAACCTTACTACACGACCATTTCATAAGTTGTATGTGGATTTATTGGGTCCATACCCCGTAGCAAGAATGGGCATATTGGGCTCCTAATTGTGCTTGACCATTTTAGCAAGAACCACTGGCTGGCCCCACTTAAAAAATTTACTTCCTCGGCAGTTCAGGAGTATTTAGTGCGCACGGTTTTCCACGGCTTTGGTGTACCGGAAATCCTGGTAAGCGACAACGGGGTTCAGTTTAAGTCAAATGAGTTTAATGCTTGGCTTACGGGATTAGGGATCAAACATGTGTATACCGCTCTCTATTCACCACAAAGTAATGCTGCGGAGCGGGTAAATCGGTCATTGTTATCGGCCTTAAGAGCATATTTGGAAAATGACCAAACCGAATGGGACAAACACATCTCTGCAATATCTTGTTCTCTGCGATCAGCGGTTCATCAGTCGTTGGGAAAGTCCCCTTATCGAGTGCTTTTTGGTATCGATATGATTACCCATGGGGATGATTATAAGTTATTGCACAAACTAGACCTGATAGAAGAGGGAGCCTGACCATTGGCAAGGGAGGACCAGTTATATGGTATTCGAGAAGAGACTCGGAAGTATATACTCCAAGCGTACGACCGAAATGTCGGCTAAGCCGACACAATTTCGGGAAGGACAAGAGGTATTTAGGCGTAACTTTCTGTTAAGTAAATTTGCACAGAATATTAATGCGAAACTGGCACCTCAGTTCCGGAAGTGCCGAGTGCGGAAAACGTTAGGAAACAGTTACTATCTTCTGGAAGATTTGTCGGGTAAAGAACTGGGAACTTATCATGCGAAAGACATACGGAGCTAGATTCCCGCTAATCATTACTACACAATGGTGTAAGATTATCGGGGGTTGTAACGGACGGGACCGTTGCAGAATTATTTTTAAATTTTTAAATCCAACGGACATTCGCGATAAGAACTCAAGCGAATGAGTATGACAGAGAATTAGATAAAATCTTATTGCGAACGCAACTCGTCGCACGCACAATTGAGCGCTCAAGGTCAGTCTTGCATTCAGATAAGATCGGCAAAATGCAATTCAGCGATTAGAAAAGCTCAGTAACCGCGGCGTACGTCACGCCCATCCGGAAGCCCAAATTTGGGTATATAAGGGCCGCTTCGGAAAGAATGCGGTCTCTTATTTTTTTGCCTTTCATACGAATAGTCACCGGGACCAAAATTTTTTTTCGCGAACCGTCTAAAATTTTAAAAATATATAAATATATAATATCTAAAATCAAATAAAATGCCGTTGTGCCGGCAGCGCACGTGCAGCCCCAGCAGCACCAGCGACGCCGCCACCGCACTGCAGCTTTGCCGTCGCCGTCGCGCACGAGGAGATATTAGCATAGCCAGATTTAATCTATGACCGATCTTATTGGTTAATACCGTCAGTTAAAAATTTTATTTAGTTTTTTTTTGGTGAAAAGATGGAAAAATGTGTGTATGAGTGGGCGAGCAAGTGAATGCCGCGACAGCCAGTGATTTTTTTTAATATTTTTTTCTTTTGGTGCTAACTCTCTTGCGAGTAGTAGCAGTGTCATCGTTGAGTGCCGCGCACCCAGGAGAAGGCCTTCGACCAGGAGTTGCAGGGTAAGTGCCCATCCACTGTATCTATTAATTATTCCTCCCACTCTCATTGCGTTCGTCTCGGGGGCCCTATCTCGAAGAACTCGATTGAGTTCCCGGTATCGGGTCCGGATAGTCCGACACGATAGCAAGGTGAATGGTTTGAGTTGCGATCACACCCGTATTGCCCTGAGCCATATCGCAAAGAAATATTAATAAAAATCACATATACTTGTGCTGTTTCGCTTATGCCCATTTAAAGCCTGCACTGGCAGGCTGCATTCTATTATTATATTAATTTTCTTTTATGATATCTACCTCACGCACACACACACAAAATTTTTTCCAATTTTTCATCTCCAGCTTAACATTCAGAATAGCCTGAGTATGACACTAGGCCATACCCTGTAAAAGTGGTAGTCAAATAATATTTTTTTTAATTAATTTTCGGTCACGAACTAAATAAAATCTAAATACATCGAAATAAATAATATTGTATAAAGAAAGTTGACTATAAGGAAATGAAATGTTGTTGTTTTACTATATACTGTCGCCAATTAACCCAACTGTCAAAATCTCGCAATTCATCGACTAGGAATAAACTAAGAAACCAAAGTTTGATAACATTCATTTTTCGGAGACGATTATTATTAACTAAATAAAATTCGATTATACACAATCTCGTCTATATACCAATGAAAAACATTATTTAAATTTATTTTGTAGCCCTGTAGGGTTTTATACTGCCGTTTGAAATTGCAACCGGGAAATTATGCGTGTCTAGAGAATATATAAGTTAGGGATCATGCTGACCTAGTAGGAGGAGGGGGTCTGATTTAGGGGATCCATTGATGTGATCATCATTGGGTCATAGGTAGGGTAGGGTATAGACCGCTGGAGTCCCTCACCATCTAGGACTCTAGCCCATGCCTCTTCTGCTCGTCGGGTCGAGTCGTGTACTCCATTGATTTTATTGACCTAGTAGCTTTTTCGCCATCCCGAAAGAGCTAAGGGGCCAGAGGATCCCATTCCGCTAATTTTGGACCACCCAGGATAGTCGGAGTATTTGAAGTATACACTGACTCTCCATGTTCGGCCAAGCATCGTTATTATACTGTGGCTACCCTAGAGGCCGGAAGCCTATAACGTTTTGTTCGAGTCTAATTGTTACATAAGTTTTTGGCGCCCAACGTGGGGCACGAAGTTAGTGACCAATACTAAAATCGCGTGTCCAAACCCGAAGGTGTAACAAGACAGGCATGCACTCGACATTCAGGAAGGGCGTGAACAGTTCACTGAGGGTATCTGGAATCTGGATGCTTGCTGGTGCGAGTATCTTGCCGATAGCCTGTCTCAGCGTTCTACTCATGTAACCCTGTATGGCTGTGGGACATGGTTATCAGTCTCTATCTGGGATCTGCATTATGGTGCGAATACCGTTATCTTGCCGATAGGGGATGAAGGACGTTATGTCCAGATAGTCGAGGCAGTCTGCGCTTGTAGCATCTACTGCTCAGTTGTTTTCAACTCTAAGCCAGGAAGAGATTCTGTCAGGGAGTATTTGAGGGGTTGTAGCTGAGGGGTATCTGGAATCTGGATATTTGCTGGGAGCGAGTGTCTTGCCGATAGCCTGACTCAGTGACCAACTCAAGTAACCCGTGACGGTTTTGGAACTGGTCTTGGGAGTTTCCTGTCCAAGGATCTGCGCATGGGTGTTGGGAATGGGAACGTCTCCTTTGGAATAGCCGTGGCAGTGAAACTGGCCCTGATCTACCGAGGAAGGTTGCAACATTTTCTTAAAACGCTCTGCGCAGAATAGTAGAATAAATAGAACTTAACCGACGGTTCGACCGATTAGCAGGAGAAGGGGCATTGAGAACCCCTCCTCTCGAAGTAGCATGATCCCAAACTAAAATCGTAAAAGTAAATTAAATTGAAACTTAAGTCGTTATATTGAATTCATTTTTGATAGGATAATTAGAATATCAGCATGCCTATGCAGCATAGTCCGCCAGAACGAGCAAGCGACGCGGCTCTCGGGGAAGCTCGGCTAGGTATTTGTCTGGTATGTGAGGAACAGGTGACTGACACACAATCATGTTGGCTCACAATCTGCAAGCACAACTTTCACAAGAGGTGCCTAGAGTCGTGGATGGAGAAACATGGAGAGTGTCCCACTTGCCTAGAACCGATTAGCCCGGGGGAGAATAAACTCGTAATAGGCAACTGTTCGCCAACGGCCAAGACCACGTCAAGCCAAAGAACCCTGCCATCTCATTCGAGAATGGTCACTAGGAAAGCGGCGAAGAAGTTAGTGTCCGATCCTCCCGAGGTAGTTAGCGCGGCACTCCCTGGAAGGGAAGAGAGCAATAGCACAATTCCTTCGGACCGTGCCGTTCCAAGGCGTAGGGGTGGTCGGACGAAGAGCAAGATTTCCTCAACCGTAAATCAGTCCGCGATTCAAAATATGATCGAGCAGACCATGGCTCGATTACTGTCAAATATGGTCGTAACGGCAAAGCCATCGCCAGTGGTACTCACGCCTCCACCATCGACAGTCCCTCGTGCCGGCCTAAGTTGCCAACATTATGCAAAAATGGAATGTGCAATTTGATGGTTCGGAGTCAGAATAAAGGTTTTAATGAGCGAGACATTAGAAGGAAATTTCACAGCGGCCTGTAAACATTTACATATTTTATTTGAAGGCAAGGCCAAAGACTGGTACTGGAGATACCACAAGCAAGTACAGCAGGTAGATTGGTATGATTTCTGTCAAGCCTTACGGAGGCAGTACCAGGACTTCCGGTCAGAATTTCGCTGTAAGGAGCAAATTCGGTCTCGAAAGCAACGACCTGGCGAATCGTTTGCTGTCTTCTACGAGGCTGTTGCCGGGTTATTAGATAAATTTGCGATAGAGATGTCAGAGGAAGAGTTGCTCGATACGATTCGTCACAATTTACTACATAATACACGACAGCAGTTGCTGTATCAGCCTATTCATTCGGTAAGCCAGTTGCGCCGCTTGGTGCAAATGCAAGAAGCGTTTTGTCAGGACCTTCGTATTCGACCAGAGAACCAAGGAACTTTGCGGCCCCAATATGCGCGACAGGTCTGTGCGGTGTCAGATAGCCGTGACGTAGATGACCAGGAAGATGTTTCGTCGCCAGAGGTAGTAGCGATTCAAGCACTGATCTGCTGGAAATGCAGGACCGAGGGGCACGTATGGGAAAATTGTTTGACTGAAAGGCAAATCTTCTGTTATGGGTGCGGAGCGAGTGGGGTGTCGCAAGTCGGAAAACCGGCAGAGAGGGGCGGCCTACACTCTCAGACCGTCCCAGGCCCTAACGGTAACCAGATCGCCGTCTCCGGCTCCACAACAGTGTCCGGTGACCCCACCGACGACCTCTCCGCGAATGTAGCTTCTAAAACCTCCCTGATTGACACGAGCTCTTCAGAGCAGAATCTCACAAGACGTCACGAGCTGTACAAGCTCCCTTATGACGTCCGCTTAGCAAATTATAACCAGCTCAGAAATAAAATTTTTGCTACCAACTCTAACGACAGAATGCGATTCGAATTAGAAATTATTATAGCCAGGTCCGAAATAAACAACAAGCGTTAATCTCCTCTATAATCTGCAGTCCCCACGATGTTCGTCCATATGCTGAAGTTATATCTTTAGGGCATGTGGAGTTAGGACTCTTAGATTCAGGCGCAAATATTAGCTGTGTGGGGGCATCCTTAGCCGAAGAATTAAGACCCGTTGTCACTATAAAACCAATCAACTCGTCGGTACAAACCGCAGGCGGGAATGCGCAGGAAGTGACAGGAGTGTTTACACTCAGATACAGTACGAGAAACAGATACACCCTCTGACGTTGTACGTAATACCGTCCTTAAGTCAGCGATTAATATTGTGAGTCGATTTTTGGCGTATCTTTGCGCTGGCTCCAAATATTATCCATGCTATCGAGGTGACTTCTGAAGTGTCTGACGGGGAAACCTTTTTTCCTCTGACGGCAGAAGAACGGCATCAACTTAACGACGTCAGGAAGTTATTTCTAAGTTGCGTACAAGGGTTAGGAAGAACTCCGTTAATCGAGCATCATATTGAAATAGGTACTGCTAAGCCGATGAAACAACGTTGCTATACGGGGAAATCGATAGGATGTTAGAGTTAGGCGTAATTGAGGTATCCAATAGCGCCTGGAGTTCTCCCATGCGACTGATAGTGAAGCCCAACAAGGTCCGCTTGTGTCTGGATGCCAGGAAGTTGAACGAAGTCACTAAGTCACGCGTATCCTCTCCCAAGCATTGATGGAATTTTTTCTCGCCTGCCAAAGGCTAACATTATTACCAAACTAGACGTGAAAGACGCTTACTGGCAGATCGGATTATCGGAGGAGGCTAAACCATTGACAGCTTTCACAGTACCGGGGAGACCGTTATACCGTTATACCGTTATACCAGTTTAAAGTAATGCCGTTTGGCTTGTGTAACGCTCCCTCTACCATGTGTCGGCTGATGGATAGTCTCATTCCGCCCGACCTGAGGCACTGTGTTTTCGGATACCTGGATGATTTATGCATCGTATCAGAAGAATTCCAGTCACATTTAGCTGTGCTAGCTCGATTAGCAGCCGTATTCAAAAAAGCCAATCTTACTTTGAATCTGAGCAAGAGTCAATTTTGCGTAACGTCGGTAAACTACCTGGGATATATCATAGGAAGCGGAGGCATTCGTACCGATTCGGAAAAGATTTCATGTATTCGTAATTGGCCGCCACCCAAAAATCTTAGGCAGGTCAGGGGATTTTTAGGAGTTTGTGGATGGTATCGTAGATTTAAACCCAACTTTGCCGAACTCGCGTTTCATATAACAGAAACCGTTTCGATCAAACGCAAGTTCGTTTGGACTGCCGAAGCGCAAGAGTCCATGGAAAAGTTAAAAGAGGCATTAACGTCCGCTCCGGTATTGAAAAACCCAAACTTCGAACAAAAGTTTTTTCTCCATGCATTGTGACGCCAGTGATTATGGTATAGGGGCGGTGCTGGTACAGAAGTCCGATGAGTTCGTTGAGCAACCAATTGTTTACATGTCCAAAAAGCTAAATAGTGCTCAGCGTAACTACAGTGTTACCCAACGAGAATGCTTGGCAGTAATATTGGCGATCGAAAAGTTTCGGTGCTACCTTGAACTTCAAGAGTTTGAGGTGGTAACGGATCATTCCAGCCTAGTTTGGTTAATGCGTCAGCAAAATGTCTCTGGACGATTGGCTCGGTGGGTATTTCGGCTTCAACAGTTTAAATTCTCCATATCTCATCGAAAAGGGAAGGAACATGTTGTACCGGACGCTCTATCTCGGCTTCCTGAGGGAGAGTTGGCCGAGATCATGGGAGGACCTTTAGTGGATCTAGAATCCGAAGCTTTTTATGAAAGCGATTATAAGGATTTGTTAACAACTTTTCGAAAAAATGCAGAAAAGTTTCCTGACATTAAACTCGATCCGCCATACATCTATATTAGAACCGAGCATGCTTCTGGAGAGTCCTCACAAGAGCTAGGTTCATGGCAATTGTGGGTGCCGAAAGGCCTACGAATTGAGGTCCTAAAGCAGGCGCATGATAGTCTCTCAGACATTGGAAAGAGTAAGGCGTTGCTTATTTTGGCCCAAGCTGATTACGGAAGTTCGCGAATACGTGAGAATCTGTGAAGTCTGTAAAATGACAAAAGCTCCGAATTATACTCTGCGCCCCCCTATGGGGGTATATCAACCTACTACACGACCATTTCATAAGTTGTATGTGGATTTATTGGGTCCATACCCCCGTAGCAAGAATGGGCATATTGGGCTCCTAATTGTGCTTGACCATTTTAGCAAGAACCACTGGCTGGCCCCACTTAAAAAATTTACTTCCTCGGCAGTTCAGGAGTATTTAGTGCGCACGGTTTTCCACGGCTTTGGTGTACCGGAAATCCTGGTGTAAGCGACAACGGGGTTCAGTTTAAGTCAAATGAGTTTAATGCTTGGCTTACGGGATTAGGGATCAAACATGTGTATACCGCTCTCTATTCACCACAAAGTAATGCTGCGGAGCGGGTAAATCGGTCATTGTTATCGGCCTTAAGAGCATATTTGGAAAATGACCAAACCGAATGGGACAAACACATCTCTGCAATATCTTGTTCTCTGCGATCAGCGGTTCATCAGTCGTTGGGAAAGTCCCCTTATCGAGTGCTTTTTGGTATCGATATGATTACCCATGGGGATGATTATAAGTTATTGCACAAACTAGACCTGATAGAAGAGGGAGCCTGACCATTGGCAAGGGAGGACCAGTTATATGGTATTCGAGAAGAGACTCGGAAGTATATACTCCAAGCGTACGACCGAAATGTCGGCTAAGCCGACACAATTTCGGGAAGGACAAGAGGTATTTAGGCGTAACTTTCTGTTAAGTAAATTTGCACAGAATATTAATGCGAAACTGGCACCCTCAGTTCCGGAAGTGCCGAGTGCGGAAAACGTTAGGAAACAGTTACTATCTTCTGGAAGATTTGTCGGGTAAAGAACTGGGAACTTATCATGCGAAAGACATACGGAGCTAGATTCCCGCTAATCATTACTACACAATGGTGTAAGATTATCGGGGGTTGTAACGGACGGGACCGTTGCAGAATTATTTTTAAATTTTTAAATCCAACGGACATTCGCGATAAGAACTCAAGCGAATGAGTATGACAGAGAATTAGATAAAATCTTATTGCGAACGCAACTCTCGTCGCACGCACAATTGAGCGCTCAAGGTCAGTCTTGCATTCAGATAAGATCGGCAAAATGCAATTCAGCGATTAGAAAAGCTCAGTAACCGCGGCGTACGTCACGCCCATCCGGAAGCCCAAATTTGGGTATATAAGGGCCGCTTCGGAAAGAATGCGGTCTCTTATTTTTTTGCCTTTCATACGAATAGTCACCGGGACCAAAATTTTTTTGCGAACCGTCTAAAATTTTAAAAATATATAAATATATAATATATAAAATCAAATAAAATCCATCGTTAAGCGCCGCCGCCGCACCTAGCCTACGGAGCCGCCGCCGCCGTGCACGTGCAGCTACAGCAGCACCAGCGCCGCCGCCGCCGCACCTAACCTACGGAGCAGCCGCTGCCGCCTATAACTTTTACGGAGCCGCCGCCGCCGTGCACGTGCAGCTACAGCAGCACCAGCGCCGCCGCCGCCGCATCCAACCTACGGAGCCGCCGCCGCCGCCGCACCTAACCTATGGAGCCGCCGACGCAGCGCACATGCAGCCCCAGCAGCACCAGCGCCGCCGCCGCCGCACTGCAGCTTTGCCGTCGCCGTCGCGCACGAGGATATATTAGCATAGCCAGATTTAATCTATGACCGATCTTATTGGTTAATTAATTAGCATACCGTCAGTTAAAATTTTTATTTAGTTTTTTTTGGTGAAAAGATGGAAAAATGTGTGTATGAGTGGGTGAGCAAGTGAATGCCGCGACAGCCAGTGATTTTTTTTAATATTTTTTTCTTTTGGTGCTAACTCTCTTGCGAGTAGTAGCAGTGTCATCGTTGAGTGCCGCGCACCCAGGAGAAGGCCTTCGACCAGGAGTTGCAGGGTAAGTGCCCATCCACTGTATCTATTAATTATTCCTCCCACTCTCATTGCGTTCGTCTCGGGGGCCCTATCTCGAAGAACTCGATTGAGTTCCCGGTATCGGGTCCGGATAGTCCGACACGATATCAAGGTGAATGGTTTGAGTTGCGATCACACCCGTATTGCCCTGAGCCATATCGCAAAGAAATATTAATAAAAATCACATATACTTGTGCTGTTTCGCTTATGCCCATTTAAAGCCTGCACTGGCAGGCTGCATTCTATTATTATATTAATATTCTTTTATGATATCTACCTCACGCACACACACACAAATATTTTTCCAGTTTTTCATCTCCAGCTTAACATTCAGAATAGCCTGAGTATGACACTAGGCCATACCCTGTAAAAGTGGTAGTCAAATAATATTTTTTTTAATTAATTTTCGGTCACGAACTAAATAAAATCTAAATACATCGAAATAAATAACATTGTATAAAGAAAGTTGACTATAAGGAAATGAAATGTTGTTGTTTTACTATATACTGTCGCCAATTAACCCAACTGTCAAAATCTCGACTAGGAATAAACTAAGAAACCCAAGTTTGATAACATTCATTTTTCGGATACGATTATTATTAACTAAATATATTTCGATTATACACAATCTCGTCTATATACCAATGAAAAACATTATTTAAATTTATTTTGTAGCCCTGTAGGGTTTTATACTGCCGTTTGAAATTGCAACCGGGAAATTATGCGTGTCTAGAGAATATATAAGTTAATGGATCATGCTGACCTAGTAGGAGGAGGGGGTCTGATTTAGGGGATCCATTGATGTGATCATCATTGGGTCATAGGTAGGGTAGGGTATAGACCGCTGGAGTCCCTCACCATCTAGGACTCTAGCCCATGCCTCTTCTGCTCGTCGGGTCGAGTCGTTTTCTCCATTGATTTTATTGACCTAGTAGCTTTTTCGCTGTCTTGTTGTTTTCTTTTTTAGATCGTTTTACGATGTTGTTAATTGATTTAATAAACGTCTTTGGGTACTCTCGAAGAAGAGAGACGTTTAGAAATTTGCGAATACCGCCTGATTAAGCATTTGTAGTTTCAGTTAGGGATCCTATCCTTTATGGAAAATTAAAGCTATCTGTAACAGGGAGTTGTCCGAATTAGCAAACCCACACCCATCCCGAAAGAGCTAAGGGGCCAGAGGATCCCATTCCGCTAATTTTGGACCACCCAGGATAGTCGGAGTATTTGAAGTATACACTGACTCTCCATGTTCGGCCAAGCATCGTTATTATTCTGTGGCTACCCTAGAGGCCGGAAGCCTATAACGTTTTGTTTGGGTATAATTGTTACAAGGAACGGGAATGTCTCGCTGTCATACTTGCCATCGAGAAGTTTCATTGTTATCTCGAGCTACAAGAGTTTGAAGTAGTAACGGATCACTCGAGTTTGATATGGCTAATGCGCCAGCAGAACGTGTCGGGTAGATTGGCTAGATGGGTCTTCCGTTTACAACAGTTCAAATTCACCGTCTCGCATCGGAAGGGAAAGGAACACATTGTTCCATATGCCTTATCGCGACTGAATAAGGGAGAAATCGACGAAATTATCTTAGGACCATTGGTAGACTTGACCTCCAAAGAATTTGAAGAAGACAATACCAAACCCTTGCACGGAAGTTCCAGGAGAATCCTTCCAAGTTTCCGGATATCCAAGTGAAGCCGCCCTTTATATATATCCTTACCGAGTATGCCATCGGCGATAAGGCCCAGGAAACGAAGTCGTGGAAGCTATGGGTTCCAACGAAACTACGCCCTCAGGTCTTGACACAGGCTCACGAGTCTGTCACCTCGGCTCATGGGGGCATTCACAAGACTCTGGAAAGGATCCGACTTCATCTATTTTGGCCTGGTCTAGTGTCCGATGTTAAGAATTTTGTGCGAAAGTGTGAGCTTTGTAAAACTTCGAAAGCTCCTAATTATATTATGAGACCTCTAATTGGAGTGTATCAGGCCACCGGTCGGCCATTTCAAAAACTGTATATTGATTTATTGGGACCCTATCCAAGGAGTAAGTCCAGAAATATTGGATTATTGATTGTGCTATATCATTACAGCAAGTACCATTGGCTGCAACCTCTGAAGAAGTTCACCTCTGAGGCCATTCGCAGGGTTTTCCTACACACTATCTTTCATGGTTTTGGAGTGCCGAGATAGTTGTGAGTGACAATGGCTCGCAGTTCAAGGCGAACGACTTCAATGCTTGGTTGACTGAATTGGGCATTAAACATATATATACAGCACTGTATTCCCCACAAAGCAACGCAGCGGAGAGAGTCAATAAATCATTGTTGGCCGCTGTACGTACCTTTTGCATTCCGATCAAACCGAATGGAACAGGCACTTGACAGCTATTTCTTGTTCACTACGCTCATCTGTCCATCAATCGCTAGGAATGTCCCCCTTCAGGCTCTTGTTTGGTATAGATATGATAACTCATGGAGCAGACTATCAACTATTAAAGGAGTTAAGTCTGTTAGAGGAACCCGGAATTCCATTGAAAAGAGAAGACGAGTTAGCATTGATAAGGGTAGAAGCACAAAAGCGAATACGCTTAGCATACGATCGTAATGCCACCCGGTACCACCTTCGTGCCAAACCAGTGTCTTTTCGGGGAGGTCAGGAGGTGTTTCGTCGTAATTTTGTTCAGAGCAAGTTCTCTCAAAATTTTAACGCCAAACTTGCTCCACAGTTTGTCAAATGTAGAGTTCGTCGTAAATTAGGAAATTGTTATTATTGCCTGGAAGACTTGAAAAGGACGAGAGGTAGGCACCTTCTACTACATTGACACTCTGCCTTTAATCGCACCCAATGCCAAGCATATCCCGCAAAATAGGGTATATAAAGGCTGCGCCGACTGATATCGGTCTCTTTTGTCTAATTAATTTTGGTTGCGTACAGACGTATTCGTGAGTTATATTTTTTGGACTAGCACGTTTTCCTGCCAAGTGGCATGGATCCACGTGTCCCGAGGAGTCCGACCCCATCGCTCTCGTAGAGCATCCGCTTCAGCCGCTGCCGCGCCAGTGAAGCATCTGCTCCAGCAGCCGCCACCGCTCGTAGTATAATCTACATAAGCTGCCGCCGCCAGTAGCGTCAGCTCCCGCGCCGCCTCCGCCAGTGGACATAACCTCCATGTGGCTGACGCCGCGCCTGTGTAGCGCAGCTCACCATCTAGGACTCTAGCCCAAATAAAATCCATCGTTAAGCGCCGCCGCCGCACCTAGCCTACGGAGCCGCCGCCGCCGTGCACGTGCAGCTACAGCAGCACCAGCGCCGCCGCCGCCGCACCTAACCTACGGAGCAGCCGCTGCCGCCTATAACTTTTACGGAGCCGCCGCCGCCGTGCACGTGCAGCTACAGCAGCACCAGCGCCGCCGCCGCCGCATCCAACCTACGGAGCCGCCGCCGCCGCCGCACCTAACCTATGGAGCCGCCGACGCAGCGCACATGCAGCCCCAGCAGCACCAGCGCCGCCGCCGCCGCACTGCAGCTTTGCCGTCGCCGTCGCGCACGAGGATATATTAGCATAGCCAGATTTAATCTATGACCGATCTTATTGGTTAATTAATTAGCATACCGTCAGTTAAAATTTTTATTTAGTTTTTTTTGGTGAAAAGATGGAAAAATGTGTGTATGAGTGGGTGAGCAAGTGAATGCCGCGACAGCCAGTGATTTTTTTAATATTTTTTTCTTTTGGTGCTAACTCTCTTGCGAGTAGTATCAGTGTCATCGTTGAGTGCCGCGCATCCAGGAGAAGGCCTTCGACCAGGAGTTGCAGGGTAAGTGCCCATCCACTGTATCTATTAATTATTCCTTCCACTCTCATTGCGTTCGTCTCGGGGCCCTATCTCGAAGAACTCGATTGAGTTCCCGGTATCGGGTCCGGATAGTCCGACACGATATCAAGGTGAATGGTTTGAGTTGCGATCACACCCGTATTGCCCTGAGCCATATCGCAAAGAAATATTAATAAAAATCACATATACTTGTGCTGTTTCGCTTATGCCCATTTAAAGCCTGCACTGGCAGGCTGCATTCTATTATTATATTAATATTCTTTTATGATATCTACCTCACGCACACACACACAAATATTTTTCCAGTTTTTCATCTCCAGCTTAACATTCAGAATAGCCTGAGTATGACACTAGGCCATACCCTGTAAAAGTGGTAGTCAAATAATATTTTTTTTAATTAATTTTCGGTCACGAACTAAATAAAATCTAAATACATCGAAATAAATAACATTGTATAAAGAAAGTTGACTATAAGGAAATGAAATGTTGTTGTTTTACTATATACTGTCGCCAATTAACCCAACTGTCAAAATCTCGACTAGGAATAAACTAAGAAACCCAAGTTTGATAACATTCATTTTTCGGATACGATTATTATTAACTAAATATATTTCGATTATACACAATCTCGTCTATATACCAATGAAAAACATTATTTAAATTTATTTTGTAGCCCTGTAGGGTTTTATACTGCCGTTTGAAATTGCAACCGGGAAATTATGCGTGTCTAGAGAATATATAAGTTAGGGATCATGCTGACCTAGTAGGAGGAGGGGGTCTGATTTAGGGGATCCATTGATGTGATCATCATTGGGTCATAGGTAGGGTAGGGTATAGACCGCTGGAGTCCCTCACCATCTAGGACTCTAGCCCATGCCTCTTCTGCTCGTCGGGTCGAGTCGTTTTCTCCATTGATTTTATTGACCTAGTAGCTTTTTCGCTGTCTTGTTGTTTTCTTTTTTTAGATCGTTTTACGATGTTGTTAATTGATTTAATAAACGTCTTTGGGTACTCTCGAAGAAGAGAGACGTTTAGAAATTTGCGAATACCGCCTGATTAAGCATTTGTAGTTTCAGTTAGGGATCCTATCCTTTATGGAAAATTAAAGCTATCTGTAACAGGGAGTTGTCCGAATTAGCAAACCCACACCCATCCCGAAAGAGCTAAGGGGCCAGAGGATCCCATTCCGCTAATTTTGGACCACCCAGGATAGTCGGAGTATTTGAAGTATACACTGACTCTCCATGTTCGGCCAAGCATCGTTATTATTCTGTGGCTACCCTAGAGGCCGGAAGCCTATAACGTTTTGTTTGGGTATAATTGTTACAAGGAACGGGAATGTCTCGCTGTCATACTTGCCATCGAGAAGTTTCATTGTTATCTCGAGCTACAAGAGTTTGAAGTAGTAACGGATCACTCGAGTTTGATATGGCTAATGCGCCAGCAGAACGTGTCGGGTAGATTGGCTAGATGGGTCTTCCGTTTACAACAGTTCAAATTCACCGTCTCGCATCGGAAGGGAAAGGAACACATTGTTCCATATGCCTTATCGCGACTGAATAAGGGAGAAATCGACGAAATTATCTTAGGACCATTGGTAGACTTGACCTCCAAAGAATTTGAAGAAGACAATACCAAACCCTTGCACGGAAGTTCCAGGAGAATCCTTCCAAGTTTCCGGATATCCAAGTGAAGCCGCCCTTTATATATATCCTTACCGAGTATGCCATCGGCGATAAGGCCCAGGAAACGAAGTCGTGGAAGCTATGGGTTCCAACGAAATTACGCCCTCAGGTCTTGACACAGGCTCACGAGTCTGTCACCTCGGCTCATGGGGGCATTCACAAGACTCTGGAAAGGATCCGACTTCATCTATTTTGGCCTGGTCTAGTGTCCGATGTTAAGAATTTTGTGCGAAAGTGTGAGCTTTGTAAAACTTCGAAAGCTCCTAATTATATTATGAGACCTCTAATTGGAGTGTATCAGGCCACCGGTCGGCCATTTCAAAAACTGTATATTGATTTATTGGGACCCTATCCAAGGAGTAAGTCCAGAAATATTGGATTATTGATTGTGCTATATCATTACAGCAAGTACCATTGGCTGCAACCTCTGAAGAAGTTCACCTCTGAGGCCATTCGCAGGGTTTTCCTACACACTATCTTTCATGGTTTTGGAGTGCCGAGATAGTTGTGAGTGACAATGGCTCGCAGTTCAAGGCGAACGACTTCAATGCTTGGTTGACTGAATTGGGCATTAAACATATATATACAGCACTGTATTCCCCACAAAGCAACGCAGCGGAGAGAGTCAATAAATCATTGTTGGCCGCTGTACGTACCTTTTTGCATTCCGATCAAACCGAATGGAACAGGCACTTGACAGCTATTTCTTGTTCACTACGCTCATCTGTCCATCAATCGCTAGGAATGTCCCCCTTCAGGCTCTTGTTTGGTATAGATATGATAACTCATGGAGCAGACTATCAACTATTAAAGGAGTTAAGTCTGTTAGAGGAACCCGGAATTCCATTGAAAAGAGAAGACGAGTTAGCATTGATAAGGGTAGAAGCACAAAAGCGAATACGCTTAGCATACGATCGTAATGCCACCCGGTACCACCTTCGTGCCAAACCAGTGTCTTTTCGGGGAGGTCAGGAGGTGTTTCGTCGTAATTTTGTTCAGAGCAAGTTCTCTCAAAATTTTAACGCCAAACTTGCTCCACAGTTTGTCAAATGTAGAGTTCGTCGTAAATTAGGAAATTGTTATTATTGCCTGGAAGACTTGAAAAGGACGAGAGGTAGGCACCTTCTACTGCATTGACACTCTGCCTTTAATCGCACCCAATGCCAAGCATATCCGGCAAAATAGGGTATATAAAGGCTGCGCCGACTGATATCGGTCTCTTTTGTCTAATTAATTTTGGTTGCGTACAGACGTATTCGTGAGTTATATTTTTGGACTAGCACGTTTTCCTGCCAAGTGGCATGGATCCACGTGTCCCGAGGAGTCCGACCCCATCGCTCTCGTAGAGCATCCGCTTCAGCCGCTGCCGCGCCAGTGAAGCATCTGCTCCAGCAGCCGCCACCGCTCGTAGTATAATCTACATAAGCTGCCGCCGCCAGTAGCGTCAGCTCCCGCGCCGCCTCCGCCAGTGGACATAACCTCCATGTGGCTGACGCCGCGCCTGTGTAGCGCAGCTCCAGCGACGTCGCAAAGATTACATCAACGGGGACAGCGCCGCCGCCAGTGAAGCACTGCCACAGCGCCGCCTTCGCTAGTGAAGCCTACGCTTCAGCGCATCCGTCCGTGGACATAACCTCCACGTGGCCGACGCCGTCGCCAGTGAAGCACCTGCTCCAGCGCCACTGTCGCCAGTGAAGCATACGCCCCAGCGCATCCGCCAGTGGACATAATCCCCACGTGGCCGACGTCGCGACAGTGAAGTATCTGCTCCAGCTGTCGCCGCCGCTTTCAGTTAATTTACATCAGCCGCCGTCGCCAGTGCAGCATCAGCTTCAGCGCTACTTAAACGACGCAGCGTCAGCGCAGCATCAGCTTCAGCGCCGTCGCCGACAGTGAACTGTCCTAGTCACCCGCCACGCTAGTTTGCAGTTCAATAAGTTAAATTCAGTTACATAGTTACTATATATAAGCATACAATTATATATAGCAAATAGAGTAAGGAGTGTGGGCACAGTGGCTTAAATCTTTTTCATTTAATTTCTGTATTTTTTTATTTGTTTTTTGTTCTGAAATTTCAATTAGCTTGAGTACTTTAACATCACATGGTTAGATTGTGTAAGTGGAACCAAACGTCAATTCTTTATGACGATTACATATATTGATGTGTTTTTAGAATTGTTTTGTAGTATAGAGGTGGGTAAGCGCTATTGGCGCCTCATTGTTTTGGCAAATCCTTGCCTCTTAAGACGCCTCAAAGGTCTAGCCGGAATTAGATTTCGAGCAAGTAAGCTGCGGTGCCCCAAGGTATGCCTACTAATCTGCTCATCCACAGTAAACAGCTTTAGGTCTCTGTGAAGAGTTGAATCGCGTACATACCAAGGACAATCAGTTATATTTCTAAGGACCCGATTCTGCAGTACCTGAATCCGTTTATAATTTGATTTGGCCGCGATCCCCCAGATCTGAATTCCGTAAAGCCAGATTGGTAGGATACAATGCACGTATACCGCCCTTTTGCATCTAAGCGGCATGGTACTCCTTCTATTGATAAGCCATCGCAATTGCTGGATCCTCATGTTACATTTTTTAACCGCAGACTTAAGATGTGGTCCGAAGGTAAGTCGCTTATCTAGAGTAATGCCAAGGTATTTCGCTTGCGAGGGCTGCTCCAGAGTAATACCCTCATGCTGGATTTCAGGGGTTGTCATTATCAGTCTCTTCAGTGTGAAGCATGGGTTTGTTGTTTTTAGCGGATTGACTTTCATGTTCCACCGTTTGCTCCAAGCTGTCAGAGCAACAAGATACTCCTGCAAGCCATGAGCTGCTTCTATTCGACTTCTCGAATTGTAAATTACTGCGATGTCATCTGCACAGGTCGCAATGAGGGCCTTAGAGGGAGTCTCCATATGTTGGCTATTGGGTCTAGGTATATCAGCAGTATAAAGCGAATAAAGCAACGACCCAAGCACACTGCCCTGTGGTACTCCTGCTTTCTTTAGGTAGCTGTTAGAATATGTATCCCTAACTTTGACTTTAAACTTCCGACGTTCCAGGTATGATTTTAAAAGTCCATAGTAGGGAGCTGGTAGCAAGCTTTTGATTTGACAAAGAAGGCCAACGTGCCAAACCTTGTCGAAAGCTTGTTGCATATCAATAAAGACCGCATTGGAGTACTCCAGATCATCAAAGGCTTGTAGGATATGCTTTACCAATCTGTGCACTTGTTCAATTGTACCATGCCCACCTCGAAAACCAAATTGATGATCAGACAAGATGCTATATTGATTCATTATCACAGTAATTCTCTTAACAATTAATTTCTCCCACAACTTCGATAAGGCTGGTAAGAGACTGATTGGTCGATATGACTCAGGGTCAGCCTCTGGCTTACCTGGCTTGTGAAACATGAGAATCGCTGCTAATTTCCATTGCTTTGGGAACACTTGCACTCGAAGAATAGCATTAAAAATTAATGCTCTATATATGATTGTTTTTGTGGGCAAGGCCTTCAGAGTGGAGTAGCATATCCTATCAATACCCGGTGCTTTATTATTAGGCAACGATTGAATGATTTCAGATATTTCCTCAGTCCTTATGGGCTTAATAGGTAATAACATCTGCAGTGGTGTCTCTAAACTCTGATGAGTTTCACTGGTCTCTTCAGCCGAAGCAAAGTTGTAAGGACTAAAGCGATCCTCCAGATGTATACCGAAAGCATTTGACTGCTCCAATTCATTTTTTGCAAGGTTACCGCCAGGACAACGTATTAGAACCTGTCTAAGGGGTTGTTGCTTGAGCGATTTAATGCACTTCCATAGAGAGTAGTTGGCATCAACGGTGTAATCCATAGATGTCAATTTTTGCTCAAAGAAGTCGCTACGGAGTTCCCTTAAAACAGTTCGCAATTCTCTTGATGCCCGGTTCCATAAAACTCGGTCCTCAGGATCTTGAGAACGAATTGCTCTTCTTCGGAGGCGCCTTTTTATTTTTATAAGTTCCCTGGCTTCTCTTGTAAGAATAATTCCATAACTTTTAGTTCGAATATCTAGTGCTGCTGGAGTTGAAGCCGAAGCAGCTCTACGAATATTATCAGTTAGAATATCAACTGCGTTCTCGATATCTTCTTTAGAGTCTAGAGCAGAATTCAAGTGAAACGAGCTGTCAAGATGTTCTTTAAAAATCACTAGATCAGTCCGACTTGTGATCAGTCGAGGACTAGTCCTGACATGAACTCCATTCGTTAGCAGATTGGCTACAAGTGCAATGTGATCGGAATCAAGATCCCAGCTTTCATTAATATTTATTTGCGAATTGAGTATCCCATGATATAATGCAAAATCAATGCACGTAGCAGTATGACCTCCAACCAGATACCTCTGTCCAAAAGATGCGATTATTTCAGTGAAATGCCTTTCCTGTAGTCTATTTCCTGGAGGACAGTATATCGTACTAACTTCCATGTTACCCAAACCTGTGACAATTTTAATAGTAGACATTTGGACTAATCTTGTCTCTATAATTTTTGTGGGAAGTGGATGATAGAGCTTCTCACCAACACCGCCGCTCCTCCGTGGCCATAATTATGCCATGATGGCTTATACGCTGGATAGAATGAATACCCATATATGTTGACAACCTCACCTCTATTGAGCCTTATTTCACTTAAAAGTATAATATCAATCCTGTTATTATGTGCAAAAAATTCAACTTCTTTTGCTTTGCCAGAAATGACAGAATGACAGAAATGTTACTCCGATCTACCATTAATTGTTTCACAGTGGAACGTCCCTTAGAGTACCCCATTGATTTTTTTAGATACTCCTGGTACCATTGGCATCCCTTATAGGTAGCCATGTGACTGCCTCCACAGAGTAAGCAAGTTGGTTGCTGATCCAATGGGCGAACACACTCTTTAGTCAGATGCTTATCGTCACAACGCGCACAATTTGCCTGACGACGACAGTATTTTGCTGTATGGCCATATTCATGGCAACGTAAGCAATGCGCAATTTCAGATGATTTTCGCATCCTCTCAACTGTAACTCTTTGTCGGCAAAGAGTTTTAATGTCATAAATTTCTTTGATATTTTTGCATTTTTTAATATTTATGAAAAATATGTTTAGTTTTTGGTCCATATTTGCCCTCGACCTCGGATTATGCACCTGTAGAGCTTAGAAACCAATCGTTTCAAAATTGGATATTATTTGGTTAATAGGAGTGCTATGATGTAGCCCCTTCACTACAATCTTCCAAGGTTTTTCTTCCTTCAATTGATAAGTATGGAATTGTATTCCCATATTATCAAAGTGATTAACAATTCCTCTATATGCATCCACATTTTTGGGATAGACTCTTGCTGTTGTGCCTTGATTCACTTTGACAGTTACATCATCCAAATCAGCAACATCACCAATTATTTCAAATAAATCATTGAGATTTGCAATATTTACCACAATTTGCGGTGGTTTTTTTGATGAAGGCTTCTCTGTAATAATCTCTATTGGGATATAAGCTGTTTCTACTGGGGTCAACTCATCACGATCATCAAGTTCCATATCCAGCATGGCGAAACAATTACGGTCATTTACATTATTATTCTCCGATAATATGAAAGACTCTTTATTTTCTCTTTTGGGGCTCATCATAGGAGATATCGGCTTCTTGCGCTTACATACTTGATGCTTTTGAGCATCTATTATTCTGAGAGCGGCTCCACTCAGTGCTGTGTGTGCAGCTTCACTTATAATTGAGTTAAATCACTATGACCTCCATTACATGCACTGCTGGTTGATGCAGTTGCAGTAATGGCTGATAATGACTTTCTGACATCTGCTCTAATTTCAGATGGAGTTTTACCAGCAACTTTTCGCATTTCTTCAAAATTAATCATTTTTTTAATCTGATTATGCTTAACAAGCTTTTCAATCCCTTTGTTTACTACTTTATCATTAATTTTATCCATTTTATGCATATATCCAACCTTATTGATTCATTTTTTCAATCTTTATAACAAATAAGTATAGATGATGTCCCTTATTTGCGGCTTGCGCCCAGCCAGGGGAGATCCTCTGCCCAAAGGCAGCTATCGCACTGTTGCACTGTTTCACTGTTGAAGCGATTTTATTACTGTCCAACTGCAGACACTACACCAGTATTATTCTCAACGAGAGAATATTAAAGGCATTTATTTGAAATATTTGAATATATCACTGTAAACTTAATTAAGTAATTATAAGCAGATTTGGTAAATACTAGTTTTTTTATATGGAAAAAAGAAATGAAACTTGAACTGGATATAAAATCTTTAAGTCGCATAGTTAACACAAATATTCTTGCCACTATGCAGGGTTAAGTTATCAGTTAGGGACATGATTGCGTAAGACAAGGAAAGTCATTTTATTAGGGGATCTTGGTGAACACCATACAAGATCTTAGGTTGGGTTGGGTATTGAAGGCGAGGGTCCACTGTCATCATGACCTCGCCCCGATTGTTATGATCATACGACCCTTTTCTTTAGCTGTAATTAGTGTGCACTATTTCGTTGTCCGTGTCGCTTAGTTGTTTTTGGACGTAACAACATTTTAAAGGCCAGTACGGATCATGTCAGAATAGTACTTATTTTATAAGGATCCTAAATTTAAAATTTGTGTAGCAGGGAGTCAAGCGGGTAGCCAACCCACGCCCACACCGGAAGAGCTACGGTACCAGAGGGCCCAGCCCGGCTGTCCCTGATTGACCCGCCAGGAGTTAAAGTTGGGCAGATGTCCTTCTCTCCTATTAGGTGTGTTGAGCTAGTTAATTTTTGGCGCCCAACGTGCGGCCAACAAGGCAAACCAAGACATACTCCGCTTGTTACAGAGAGCCAACATTTTACTCCTCCAACTCACGACTAACTCCTACAGCACTGGACTTCTTTATAACCAATGGGTATCTAATATGAAGGTTTAAATTAAGAGCCTCTCACGAACTTTCTTCGGACCACATCCCTCTTATTGCCGAACTGCACTCTCAGCCCGCTCAACTAAGGAATCGGCCTCTGCTACTTGCCCGAAACGCGAACATAGGAATATTCAAGGCACAACTGGAGCAACTCAATGACTTGGAACCTGCACTGCATACTGCACAAAAACATTGACGATGGTGTATAACATTTCATGAGCATATTGAAGCGGGCGGCTGCAAGTGCCGCGCCCCGTCACCAAAACATAAGGCAACATTCGAACCAGACACAACTTCCTGACGCAATAGCAGCCCTATTACACACCAAACGCAGAGTAAGGAAGGAATACGCAAGAACAGGTGATCCAGACTTCAACAGATTTACAGAAAACTAGCCAATAGACTGCACAAAGTACTGTACCGTAGAAAAGAGCAGCTATTTAATGATTTACTGGGAAACCTGGGAAATGATAATACTACGAATTACTCTCTTTGGAAGATCACTAAGCGCTTTAAATCACAAGCAATGCCGAAAACAGCTTTACGAAACCCGGCAGGCGGCTGGTACAGAACGAGTTGTGACAGGGCGGAAGCGTTTGCAAACAACCTAGAGCAGAGATTCAAGCCTTTTGACTTTACGCATGAAATGCACTGCAGATTAGTACAAACAGCGCTGGACTCGCCGTTCCAAATGGCATTGCCTGCTGAGCCGGTAACATTAGAAGAAGTGAAACAACTTGTCTCAAAGCTACGCCCAAAAAAGGCGCCTGGTGAGGACAATAAGGATACTCCCTGATGGTGCTCTGCAGTTTCTAGTGCGGATCTACAATAGCATTTTGCGTGTTGGCTACTTTCCCAAGGCATGGAAAAGAGCCACGATAATTATGATACCCAAACCAGGAAAACCGCTAACCGAAGTGGACTCTTATCGGCCCATAAGTCTTCTATCATCACTTGGCAAAATGTTGGAGAGACTAATTTTAAATAGGATTCTTGCTTTAGGCGAGGTACAGCAGACGCTCACCAAGTTTCAGTTTGGCTTTCGAAAGCAGCATGGCACCCCTGAACAACAGCATGGGGTGGTTAACTTCGTCCTAGAAGCCTTGGAACATAAGAAATACGCAGTTGCCGCTTTTCTTGATATCCAACAAGCCTTTGACAGAGAGTGGCATCCTGGCTTGCTCTATAAGGCTAAGAAGGTGTTGACCCCACAGCTATTTACACTTGAAAAAAGCTTCCTGGACGGGCGGTCGTTCAGCGTATCACTTTCTGAGAGCAAGTCGACCGTCAGAAGGATCGTAGCTGGTGTTCCGCAAGGCAGTGTTTTAGGTCCGACTCTCTACTCCATATTTACTGCTGATATGCCCAATCAATTAGCGATCTCGGAGTTACAACACAGAAACAACTCATTGCTACATACGCTGATGTCACCGCAGTGCTTACTAAAAACGACAACATATTTCATGCCACGAGTGCACTACAAGAGTACTTGGACTCGTTTCAAGAATGGGCGAAGAAATGGAATATTTGCGTCAATGCTAGCAAATGCGCCAATAAAGTCCGCAGCTGCCCTGGTGTAACTCTAAATGGAAGCGTTATAAGCCACTCGTCAGCTCATAAGTACTTGGATGTCACTCTGGACAGAAGTCTAACTTTTGGCAAGCATTTATCGGCATAACAACACGCTTACAAAAACAAAGTGTCCAAGATGTCCTGGATTCTGTCTTCCAATAATAAGCTATCTCTGGCAAACAAAACTAAGATCTATAAGGCTATATTAGCTCCTAGCCTCTTTTACGCTATTCAAGTATTTGGAATTGCAGCCAGTACACATATAAACAAATTACGTGTACTGCAAGCCAAAACTCTTAGAAAAATTTCAAACGCTCCCTGGTATATACGAAACAGAGACATTGAGCGAGATCTGAATGTTCCACTGATTGGAGACAGGATTCAAAAGATAGCTAGCAAATACGCAGAGAGGCTAGAGCATCACCCAAACGCCCTTGCCAGTCGTCAACTCAGCGCTGGATTAAGAGCCAAAAGAAGACTAAAACGATTCCACCCTCAAGATCTCCCACAACGGATCTTGACGTGGTGAACTCCCAGAGCATCGATCGAATAGAAATTCTCTTAGACCAGAAGATTTTCCTAATCAAGATTGTCTTAATTGTACATATTGTAAATTTCCAACCATAGTTTATCTCGACATAGTTTTACTTTTAATTATTATTTTCTCATTAGCTTAAGTTGCCACAAAGGTAATAGAATACTATTCAGCTGTAATCCATATTTCTAATAAATACGATTAATAAGAAAAAAAATTCGAAAATTCAATACCTATTTTGGAAGTTGGGTCAATTTTCCCATCTTCGAAAATTCAATACAAATTTTTGAAGTTGGTTAAATTTTTAAAGTTGGTCCAAAATTATCTTAAATTCGAAAATTCAATTTCAATTTGGAAGTTGGGTCAATTTCAAAAGTTATTGTTGTTGCTGAGAAGGCGCACGTGTAACATGTTAATCCGCTGGATTCGTGGCTGTGGTGTTTGAGCCACTTCGTGAGAACATATCCGTGGATAACTCCCCCCCCTCTTTAAGTGCGATCGTTAGTTAGTAGTGAGGTTGTGTCTTGGAAACTTCGATTGTTTTCGGCTGTGAATATGATAACTTTAGAAGTACCGTACAGGTACATACGCAAAATCTGCAGTGCCCAGACTATAGCAAGCATTTCTTTTTCGTTTGCAGCATAATTCTCTTCGGTCTTAGAGAGTGTGCGTGAAATGAAAGTTATTGGCCTGCTATTTTGTTCTAGCACTGCCCCGATCGCATAGTTGGATGCGTCTGTGGTCAAATGGAATTCCTTCTGGAAGTCTGGGTAAGCTAGTACAACATCTTGGGAGTGAGGGCTCGTTTGAGCTTAATAAATGCATCGGTTGCATCATTATCTAATTCGATTTTAACTCTGCTAGATATGTTCCTTGAAAGCTTTCCATTTATCCTCTTAACAAATTAGTTAATGGTTTTGCCATTTTCGCGTAGTGGCGAATGAATCTCCTATAGTAGCTAGATAACCCGAGGAAAGATCGTAGATCTTTCAGGGATTTCGGCTCCGGGAATTTTTGTATTGCTTCGACCTTTTGTGTATTAGTCTTAACTCCATTGGAAGAGATGGTAAACCCTAGAAAATCGACTTCCGATTTGAAAAACTCGCACTTGTCAATTTGGATCTTCATGTTGGCCTTGGTTAATGTTGAGAAAATATTTTCTAAGTCTCGAGAATGACTACTTTCGGACTGATTGAATACTATTATGTCGTCTATGTAGACATAGAATATTTTTCCTACATGATCCCTTAATATATCGTCTAGTGCCCTTTGAAAAATAGAGGGAGAGTTTTTCAAACCAAATGGCAACCGAATGAACTCGAATTTTCCGCCATTTATGGAAAATCCGTTTTTTCTATATCGGATTCCTTGAGAGGAATTTGGTGGATGCAGCTTTTTAAATCAACTACAGTAATTTTTGTTTAATTTAGGAACTGATACTAAAGAAGGTTGGATATAATTCTGGTTGGAACCTGTATATATCAAGAATTGCAAAATATTGCCGTTCTTCGTTGCGAATTCGAAATATGGCAGCGAAGAACTGTTTAACCTAAAAAATATATGTCCGAGGCGTCATTATTCGTTTGGTCACTTTTGGGCTCATCGTACCCATAAGTTCCAGCTAGTTTATCTGCAAACTCCTCTTACAAATATTCAAAATTCAACTGCTCTTCGTTGTCTACTTGTTCAGTTGGTTCTATCTCGCTTTGCTTTGTTTGTGGATCTGTAGTGGATGTGGCTATGTGGTATTGACGTTGAAATTTTTGAGGGGGTCCTGTCTGATGAGGAGGCGGTGGGCGCTTGCCCATTAACACGATATTAGAGGGTCTATTCATGTAATTTAATTTAGCAGATCAGTGGACCTATCTACATCCATTGGCTCTGGTCGCGGCTGTGGTGTCGATTGGTTTCTTAGCTTTACTTTTCCTTTTTAATTTGTTTTCAACTGATTTCTTTGATTTGTTGTTTCGCTTTGTTAATAACTTATTATCTAACGCTTACAAAATAAAATACATTCGTCGAATCTTCCGTGCTGATCTTCTGGATTTTGTCCTTTTCTCCCGCTGCGTAATGTGGCAACTTTCTTTGGCACGACAACGACAACGGGTGACTGGGGATCCTCGAGATACTATAATTCACGGTGTCCTGCGGACGGGCACTACAGGGCATACCTTATGTAGTAGAATATTTAAGTAAAACTACTAGTGCTTGCGAATCAAGATACACATCGTACGAGTCAGAAACACTTGTGGTTGAGAATGCCGTTAAACATTTCAAGCACTTTTTATATGGTAGAAATTTTGTTCTCTTGACTGACTGCAATTCACTGAAAGTATCAAGAACACAAATTGAATTACTAGTACATAATAGTTAAGATTGGTGGCTTTACAAAGTGTGTTCACCTGTACCATTCTTTTAAATTAAATGCAAACAGCTGCATAGACGCATTAAAATCTTCTATTGCTTTGTTCTGCGTGGCTGACCAGTGCAGAAGTTTTACTAGAACCAAATTTGTCGTGTTTCGTGCTTTTCAGAAAATGCAACTTCATTTGAGACAAAGTGAGCGACAACAAACTAAGTTAGACCCAAAGTTTCGTAGACCTTTTATAGTAACAGAAGTGTTAGACGGTGATCGATATAATTTAAAATCTTTAACAAGCAAGAGATAGTATAAATATCCCCATGAGAGCTTCCGTAAAATGCCTGAGGGGCAGGTACCACACGAGTTAGACATAGATGGAGGTGAATAAAGTTCACTTGTTGAAGCGGTCGAGGACCGTGGTTACCAGTGTGGCATTTGTTTAGAATAAGACGAGTGAAAAAGACCGTAGAAGTCCAGTGTGGCACTGGCAGAAGACGGATGAATCAGGCCGTAAAGTCTAGTGTGGCACTAGCAAATTAGACGGGTGAAAAAGACCGTAGAAGTCCAGTGTGGCACTGGCAGAAGTCGGATGAAACAGGCCGTAAAGTCTAGTGTGATTTCAGGACCAATGTGACACTGGTGTATTGTAATGTGAAGTTGTCGATGCAATGTGGCGGTACCTGGCACGAAGGTTATCTAAGATATAAATTAATGTAAGATCATTAAATAAGTTAGAGAATTAAAAAAAAATAGAAAAAAGGATTGTGATTAAAAATTAAGGGAATTTATGTTAAATAATGTTGGAAACGAAAGCTGTGGATGGTTTCCATGATAGTTTGTGTGAGTTGTCAATATAGCCGTGGTAGAGATAGTTTTTCTTTTTTTTCTGTCTCACAATGCATATGTGGTCAGAATGATCGAGTGGGAGAAAATCTTGTCTTGTGTAGTACACGAGGACGTGTAAGTTGTCAGTCTGGCCGTGTCGGAGAATAGTTGATTATTTGAACTGCGCGCTCAACTTTTGAGGCTAGTGTGGAAAAGGAGATGGCCTTTTTGACGTTATATAGCACTATGTAAAAGAGTGGGACCACGTTTTGGAGTCGTCAGTGTGGCCCAATGTTAGGTTGAGTGAGAGAGACAAAACGAGAACGCGTGTTAGGCTGTGAAATAGGCGTGCGTCATTTTTGAATTTCACTCATTCGGCTCAATACGTACATTGGGACTTGCTGTACTCATTTTACATAAGAGTATGGATCAATATATAAATCCGTAAACATCGGGCTGAATTGAAGATAATTATAATTCTACGATATCCGCCGACTTCGATGTTTCAAGAACAATTTCGTGTGTTATTGGATCAGCAAAACCAGAACTTTTTGCAACTTGCACGCGTTTTAAAACCAGCGCCAGCGGAGGCTCAGAAAAATGGTGAAATCGTGTTGCCGAAGTTTTACTCGGACGTTACCGGAGCGGATGCTGTGCATTGGTATCCGACTGTAGAAATAATTTTTGGCGAAAACCGTTGGAAGGCGCAGCATTGATTTTAGCACTAACGAAGTCTTTAGAAGGATGCGAGATACAGTGACTTTCGCAGGTATGTTACCCTGGCATGACATGGCAGCAATTTGGTCAATTGCTTGAGCAGTGGTTCGATGACAGAGATTCACCTGTGGCAACAATTTTAAATATGCTAAACTCTCGTCCAAACGGTGACGAGAGCTTAGTTGTGTATGCAAGCAGAAAGATGACGTCACATATTACAAAATGGCGTAATATGGAAAAAGAAGATATCGCAGTTACCGTGGTACTGGGACTGTTTCCAGCGTGTAGCTTACACAGCAAATATCAAAACCAGGCGCGATTTGCAGTCAGAACTTCATGTTTGTTCGTTGGACGATTCAGTATCCTAGATCCATCGCTAAACGTGCAAAGTTTTTTGGAACAATTTGTCACAACTGTAGTCAGCTTGGGCACAAGAAGACCGAATGCAAAGTAAATTCTTTTGTTATTGTTTATATGGACGACATAATGATTGTGGCATCCACCAAGGAAGAAGCACTTGAGAGACTAGAAAATGTATTAAAAGTTTTAACATAAGCTAGTTTTTCGTTCAACGTAGAAAAATGTTCTTTTTTGAGAGAAACTGTGCAGTATTTGGGGTATGAAGTACATGCTGGCGATCATCTCGCCAATTCGGATAACGGTCCGAGATGGTCTGGGCATTCAATTTATGATAATCTATGACAACCGTATACTTTTTATTACCGGATGAATAGCTTTTCTTGTCTACCACCCATGCGGGCGCGTTATAAGGATAGCATGAGGGCCGTATAATGTTATCTTGCAACAACTACCCCATTTGTTTTTCCACCTCGGGTCTCAATAATGCTGGATATGGGTAATGTTTACTATAAACTGCTTGGTCGTGTGAGTTTTTCGTCCGGTTCAGCAAATAATCGACAATGTGATCTCTTTCTGTTTATCGGTCATGTAGTCTGTCCTAACTTTGATGTTGTTTACTAACTGTGTAACAAATTGTTTTATACTGATTTTGCTATTGCCGTTTATTGCCAGAATGTTATTGGGGTATCTTTACAGCCGAATAGGAATGTGTCTTTCGTCCAAAGGAATTTGCTAAAAAAATTTTTCTTTAATTTTGAAAGTGATACTAAAGAAGGATGGATATAATTCTGGTTGGAACCTGTATCTATCAAGAATTGCAAAATTTTGCCGACCTTCGTTACGCATTTGACAAATTTCAGCAAAGAACTGTTTAGACTAAAAAATATACGTCCGAGGAGTCATCGTACCCGAAAATACAAAATACAGGTGCTCTTCGTTGTCTACTTGTTTAGTTGGTTCTATCTCGCTTTGCTTTTTATGAGGCTCTGTAGTGGATGTGGCTATATGGAATTGATGTGGACATTTTTGCTTACACTTATCTGATTTAGAGTGAGAGAGAGGTAATAGTAAACCGCTTAGTAGAATTCGTGGATAGTTAAGCGACCCTAAAACAGTGATAACAATTGGTGCTCAAGTGTCTTGAGATCGCGTTTGTCGGCCTTTTGGTCGGTGAGACACTTGGAAATGGCTTTTCAATTCATAGGTGTATTATAAGATTCTAATACTGCATCTGCCTCACCAACTACTTTATTGCGAATCGCAAGAGTTATTGAATACTTGAAAGTCCCTTCTTGTCCCTCATAAATGCTAATAATGCGTACTACGTTTTGTTCCATGAACTAAATGAGGCACGATCGCCGGAGAAATCTCTTATTAATTTAGCTATCTCTGGTACCATAGGTATGATTATCATTCGCTCTGAGCGACTCCCTAATCATATCTCCGATGATTTCTCTTAATTCGGGTGCCACTACCGGTGCTGGTGGACATCCTAATATTTAATTTTTAATGACTAATGTTAGGGAATTTTTACTTATAGCTAGTTTATTTTCCGAAAAATTAGGATTTGATTTTGAATCCCTTGAACTGTTAATTAAACTTTTCTTATTATCTATTTTCCGATCTCTTTAATTTCTTAGAGATGGAGTTTTATGCTGTCGATTTGTTTATTAGATTTACTTTTTTCTTTTTAATTTGTTTTCGACTGATTTCTTTGATTTGTTGTTTCACTTTGTTAATAACTTATTATTTAACGCTTACAAAATAAAATACATTCGTCGAATCTTCCGTGCTGATCTGGATTTTGTCCTTTTTGTCCCGCGGCATAATGTGGCAACCTTCATTGGCACGGCAACGACAACGGGTGACTGGGGATCCTCGAGACACTTTAAATCACAGTGTCCTGCGGATGGGCACAGGACGTCGACGATTAGTTTATAGGGTGACCTGACAGAAAAATATTGCACTACTTATTTTGTCGAAATTTTTGTCGCGATTACCGATTTTGGCTTTATTTTGTAAGTCAACTTTTGAACCACTAAGGTTTTTTAGCGGCGTTAATGATATAAATCACAAATGAAAAAATGCACGGTATGAAGTTGGTTTTAGATTGTTTATTAGTGACACTATACAACCGAGAAGAACGTTAGAGTCTTGACACAGGTTGACAGTTCGACTGATGTGTAACAGATGTAATATGAGAGTGAGTAGTTTGTAATGCAGACAATTTAATATGTAATAAGCTGCTGCCGAGCTGCGAGGCTGCAGAACAGTTACAGAGAGTGAGCAGCGCAGTCGCTCTCGGCAGCCTGACCATTACAGTTTTGAAGTCACTGAACTTTATGCTGCTCCCGACATACTCCCCCCGTTGGGAGCTTCTCTTTCAACTGAATCCTTTGAGGGCAGCAGACTCACAGCTCGCATGGTGGTACCAGTGGACGTCTTCAGTTCATGTCGTTGAAGCTGCTGCAGATCTCGTTCACGCTGGAAAGTCTTGACGATTCCTTCGAGGATGACTTCGCCTTGGGTTGCAGCGCCGTCTGTTGCTGATAACCTTGCGGCTGTAATTGACCAACGGCATCGGCTTCCACGTACGGAGGCAATGGCACTTGGAGCTGCTGCTCTACTACAGTTGAATTCATGGTAACTCTTGTGTTCTGTTTCTGTAGTTGCACCGCGTCACGCTTAAAGTGCACCTGCTCGTGAATTACTTATCCTTGCGCTCAAATAATGCTGGACAGCGATCGCATTGGTACGGCTTGCTCTCGAAATGTGACCGTGTATGCTGCATGAGTTCCACTAGAGTTTGGAAAGAGCGCGTAAATCGTTGGCAATCGAATGGTTTCAGTGTCCTGTGAATTGGCAAATGCTTGGTGAGATTGAAGTTGCGTCAGAACCTCCAAGAGGTTGCAGGAGAAAGGCCTTACACCCGTATGAAAATTGGAATGTATCTTAAGTTCAGATCGAAGACCGAATCCCTCGTTGCAATGCACACAGACGTAGGGTCTCTCCGCATCATGCTGCTCCTTGATATGGGATATTAGATCGAAACTATTAGTCTTCTCGCCTCCACCAGAAACCATCCAACCAAGCTGAGTTTTTTGTAATACAGGCAATCCTGAAGCCAAGTGGATCTGCCCGATACATAGGAGCTCATAAAATAAACTGGCACCAATAAGAATATCTATTCGTTGCGGGATGTGGAATTCTGGATCAGCTAGAGCTATGTTGACGGGAATATTCCAAGCAGAGGTGTTCATCTTATAGCTGGGCTGGCAATCAGTAATTGCAGGAGCCACGAGTGCCGTGAAGGTTGTAGAGTACTCCGAGATCCGAGATTGCAGACGGATGCTCACTGTGGATCCGTCAGTGGTGACGGCAGAGTCACCGAGGCCAGCCACAGTTGTCCTAGGGCGTGACCTCTTTAGCTGCAGAGCATCAGCAAATCGGGATGTGATCATGTGCAGCTGAGAGCCCGAATCTAACAAAGCGCGGCATGGCACTAGTGATCTATGTCGATCCCAAACAAGACCGACAGCCGTCACTAGGAGAACGTTTGTTGGGTGAATACTCTGAGCAGAAAGTACTCTATATTACTGTGGTACTGACATCTGGCTGAGAAGACCTGCACACTTGATCCGACTAAACATCAGTGTAAAGCAATGTGTTATGCTTTTTTTACATTTCCGACAACGACTGACATTACACAACCGAACAGTATGCACGAACTTCAGACAATTAATCCATCTTCCGAGTCGACAAGCCACCTTGTAACGCTGTGATGCCGTCATATCCAAAAACCGAGGACACGAGTAAATTCCATGTCCACCAGCTTCGCAGCATGCGCAGACGTGAGGGCTACCCTGAGTAACGACTAGCGCCTTCCGACTTGTGCCAGTAATGCCAGCCGTTAAAGCGGCAATGGAATGTTGCACACTTTCAAGGCGCTAACATCGCGTGTCCAAGAAATGTAGGAACCCGTCGGTGGAGGGCACTTGGTCGATGGCTGACTTTTCTTCCCAGTCAGATTGTGTTGCCCTGTCCAACCTATGCAGGAGTATCTGAACGACCATGCAGCCTGCTATCTGTTCCAAGCTCCCTAACGGCTGCAATGCACGCATGTGTGCGTTTACCTTGTCCGCAAATGCTCTCAAAGATGTCGCTGAAGCAGGATCTGCGAGCGCTTAAATCTCCATCACGTGGGCCTGGAACACGAGTTTCTTGTTGCTGAATCGCTTGCGAAGAATCTCCAAGGCCACGGGGTAATTCGAGCTCGAGACCTCTAGAGAACAAATCGATTCCAAGGCGCATCCCGATAGGCAAGAGCGGAGATGCTGGATTTTCTCCATAGGCTCAAGGTGTGGATCATCATTCACCAATTTGTTGAAGACTGAAGCAAAATCTGCATATTCAGTGTATCCACCAGAAAATGTTGGGAGCTTAAGCTTAGGCAGTCGAATTCGACGAGGCCTTTCGAAGGCACTGCTTGACTGCCCAAAACTGTCATCTGGCCTCATAGTGGATGAAGGTGGTGCACGCAACTGACGATGCTCAAGATGGACACGAAACCTGCTTTTAAGTGTCTAGCTCCTCTAGACTATTGTAAGTGAGATTAAACGTGGCTTGCATCTCTTCGACGAGTTCAAGTCGCACCATGATTTCGGCTGCACTATACGACTGAACACACTCCTCATGCAACGTTTGGTCCAACCGCAATATTCTATTAAAGATTGACGACGCCTTTCGTTTTAGATATGGAACCCTGTTTAAGGGTGTACCAATATCTCCGGACGCGATTGTGCTTGGCAGCTCGTTTTGCATGTTGTATTAAATGCAAATATAATTTCTTAAACAACTGAAGCAACGAACACAGCACAAAGAGAGCGCGCAATAACGGTCAAGCTCGGTATAGGGGTATGCTTGTGTTTGCGCACAAGATCAAACGTTCAAACACTATTTGCACCAACAACGTTTAACTGTTCGCAGCACAGTGGTTCGCGGCACGCGTTAACCTTGTGAAATTGTTAATATTTTTTTAATTGGAATATTGTTCTTTTCACTTCTTTGTATCTCGCCGGGGCCTCCAAATGTTGAACCACTAAGGTTTTTTAGCGGCGTTAATTATATAAATCACAAATGAAAAAAGTTGGTTTTAGATTGTTTATTAGTGACACTATACAACCGAGAAGAACGTTAGAGTCTTGACACGGGTTGACAGTTCGACTGATGTGTAACAGATGTAAAATGAGATTGAGTAGTTTGTAATGCAGACAATTTAATATGTAATAAGCCGCTGCCGAGCTGCGAGGCTGCAGAACAGTTACAGAGAGTGAGCGGCGCAGTCGCTCTCGGCAGCCTGACCATTACAGTTTAAAAGTCACTGAACTTTATGCAGCTCCCGACATCAACTTTTAAGGATAACTCGCGAATTTAAACTGTCAGGTCCCTGCTCGGGCGCCAATTAGAACATTCGGTTCTTTAGTTTATTAAAAAATATATTTTGCGAGCGGAGCTCGACTTGTTTATTAATTCAGAACAATTTTGGAACTAACTAAATGACTTAATTAAATAATAATGTTGACGCTGCTGCTGGTTGTTGTGCCTGCGTCTACGTTGCCGTTGTTGTTGCCGGCTGCGATCCCGCTGCACTTGTTACGTCGCTGTTATTGGTGCCGACGTCAGGTGGTCTCTCCGTCTGGTTTCCAGGGTGTTGAGCGGATACTGATGTGCTGATGCAGCGCACGTGGAGTATGGTTGGGCACTGGTCCCTCTTGTGCACTGGTCTCCGTGGTTCTGCACTGGTCCCTCTTGCGTAAGCTCGGGGATCGTGTTACCGTCTGGGAGAATTGACCGGGAGTCGATATGCTGATAAGGCGCACGTGTAACATGTTCATCCGCTGGATGCGTGGCTGTGGTTGTGCCACTTCGTCAGAACATATCCGTTGTTATCTTATATATACATATATATCTTTTTTTCCTTTTTCTGTGCTCAAAACCAAGAAGGAAGATCAAGTATTTATTAAATTATTACATTATAAATACAATTTCAAGTGTGAATGTGAAATTTTTGCATTTATTCTTGCCAGAACATTGCTATAAAATTTGTTTTGCGTGAGTTTTTGCTGCTAATGCTGATGCTTTAATTCATTGATAAAACAAGTGCAAATATTTTTTGAATTCCTTAATATTTTTTCAACTTTTCAAGCGTGAATAAAATTTGCATAATTTAAATATTTTTATCCACTAAAAAATTTTATAGACCTTTTCTAGCATTTTTTCTTATTTTTCATAATTTTATATTTTATTGCAATTTATGCTTTACACTAGTTTTACACCGCCAATTATACGCCGTTAGAACTTTTTAGTTTTTCTTTCGTACAGCAATTCGCTCTCTTGGTTATCTGTCTGCCTGCTCTTTCTCGTTCTCTCTTTAGCCCCTCTGCCGAATTGAACACTGACTCTATTTTTTGGGTAATGGCCGCCTTTGACTTTCAGCTAAGCAGCTCTGCAGATCGTCTCTCATTGCAGCTTTATCATTTGAAGTGTTCGCAATTGTTTTCGTGTGTGCTTAAATCTGCGCGTCTTACATATATAGATCTACATATATATATATATATATATATATATATATATATATATATATATAGTGACATATCCAATTCGTACTCACAAAACCAAATTGTACAATCAATAACGATTTCCTCAATCTACACTTATTAATTTCTAAAGATTGTATTATTAGATGCGTTGACAGTTTCACTTTATGAAGCAACTCGAATATCAATTACAGTTCAATCGAGAAATCTGCTTTTCATAAACAAAAAGACGTAAACATAAATCCATTTCATTCTTAAACCGAGCTTCCTTATAAAGCGAAATCACTTTTGTATTTTAGACTTAATTTTCGATTCAAACGAATGTAACGTGTTAGTGCGGTTAAGTTTCACCCGTATGTGCATTTAGAATTAATATTCAATAAAATTCATTTTTTTTTTTGAAATTCTAAATCATCAAACTTGTTATTGGCGCAGCCGGTAGGCTACAACATAAAAAAGACTCGAAATTTCTAGCGTGATCATAGATCATTGTACAGCCCAAATGTACAATCGATAATCTTTGTATGTGTGTATCCGTTAGAGAACTTTCGTGAGTTACATTAAAAGGACCTTATTGTGATCATCGCAGATTTAAACTTTCTAACGTGGTCATAGATCATTGTACAGTGCAAATGTACAATTGATAATCTTTTTATTTGTGTATTCGCAAAGAACTTGAGTGTTTATGTTATCAAATTAACGAACTAACAAAAGTTAGAGTGAAAGTGATCAACAGTTTTTAACTGCATCATACCAAAACGTACTTACATCAAGATGACACAACCAGTGGCTGAATTATTGCAGCTCTCAGAGCAACAGCTTAATAAAGCCCTACGACAAATTCATCAAGTGCCTATTTTCGATGGTACGTGTGAGACCCTCAGTCTGTTTATTCGACGAGTGGACTACATCCTGGAACTTTATCTAACAAGAGACCTGAGACAGCATAGTGTACTATTCGGAGCAATTGAAATGCAAATATTTGGAGCAGCGCAACGTGTATCCCAACCCGAGCATGGCAGGAATTGAAGAAAGCTCTAATAAACGAATATAAAACTCAGACGCCCTACGAAGAACTACAGTTATAATCAAGGTGGGGTTTCTCAAAAAACATATTCTAATAATAATAAAAATAATAATTATAACAATTACAATAGAAATTATAATGGACAAAATAACATTAATATTGGGTACAAACAAAATAATCAACAACAATTAATGAATGAATTTAGACAAAATTTAGATCAAGGTAGAATGAATAATCCATTAAATTAACAGTCTCACCAGACAGAATTTCAATCACCAAACCCCCTGTTAAAAGACATAGAGAAAGTTCAAGTAGCCATGTTAAAATGGAAACTGAAAATTTTTATCAACAAGCCTCGGATCAAGAAAATCAACAGGAAACCCACATATCACAATAATTATCAATACCACAGAATTTAAATGTGTTATAGATACAGGATCTTCTATTAATTTAATTAAAAAGAACTTTTTTAACCTTCCTTTAAAAAGCAGTACTTTAAAAGTACATACTATAAAATTTTATTTGGTCTAAAATTTACTGAATTTTTTAAATTCAATGGTCCCATTGAATTAAAAAATTCAGTAAATTTTAGTCCAAGTCAACTTTGCCCAACACATCAAGTCTTTTACGTGCATGAATTTCAAATAACTATGATATACTTTTAGGAAGAGAATATCTTAAATCTTGTAATGCTAATATAGATTACAAAACAGAAACAATAGTATTGAATGGATTCCCATTTCTCATGAGATATAATCATGATGATGATAGACAAGAAGAAATTGGAATAGATTGAATGGATCCACCATTAACATCAGATTTTCCTTTTAATTTCGCTATAAATAATGACTAACATGAATCAAACCACTTTAGATTAGATCATCTCAATAATGAGAAAAAAGAAGAAATTAAAAAGGTTTTACATGACGTGATATACAATATCGTGAAGGTGAAAATTTGACTTTCACCAGTGCTATAAAACATGTCATTAATACTAAACATGAGGAACCAATAAACAAAAGACCTTACAAATATACCCAATCATTTGACGAAGAAGTAAATAAGCAAATGAACGAGATGCTCGAATAAGGCATTATTCGTAAATCAAAATCCCCATATTGTTCACCTATTTGGATAGTACCAAAGAAGAGTGACGCATCAGATAAACCTAAATTTCGAATAGTCATTGACTATCGGGGACTTAATGAAATCACTATAGATGATAAATTTCCAATACCAGTTATGGACGAAATCCTAGATAAATTAGGAAAATGTCAATATTTCACAACCATTCATTTAGCTAAAGGCTTTCATCAAATTCAAATGGATGAAAATTCAATATCTAAAACAGCATTTCCAACTAAATTTGGACATTACGAGAATACACGTATGCCCTTTGGTTTAAAAAATATTACCAGCAACATTTGAACGTTGCATGAATAATCTTTTGAAAGACTTAATCTTCAAGGATTGTTTAGTTTATTTAGATTATATAATGATATACTCAACCTCATTAAAAGAACATATAATGTCCATAAGAAAAGTATTCAATAAATTACGAGAAGCAAACTTAAAACTTCAGCTAGATAAATGCGAATTTTTAAAAAAAGATTCCGAATTTCTTGGACATATTGTTACAACTGAAGGAATTAAACCCAATCCAGAAAAAATAAAAGCTATAACTAAATTTCCAATACCGACAACTGCTAAAGAAATAAAATCATTTTTAGGACTATGTGTATTTTATACCTAACTTCACAAAAATTATTAAACCCATGACAATTAAATTAAAAAAAGGTGCAACAATTAATATCAAAGATAAAGAATACATTTCAGCTTTCGAAAAAATGAAATTACTTTTAACTTCAGTTCCAATATTGAGTCATCCAGATTTTAATAAACCTTTTATACTTACAACAGATGCCAGTAATATGTCTTTAGGAGCAGTATTATCTCAAAATCATAAAATAATTTGTTGTGCTAGTAGAACATTAAATGAACATGAGATCCGTTATTCAGAGATAGAATATCATATCTTTTTGGCATAAAAATTGAAATCCTTAGCGATCATCGACCCCTAATATGGTTAAATAATAACAAGGAGAAAATATTAATGACGAGCAGTCTATCCAAACATTTGCAACACAGTGCATGTGAAGATAATCAGAATTGCATATCATCAACAGAAAGACCTTTAAACTATTTTAAGAGACAAATTGAATTTATTAAAGGAAATACAGATAAAATTGAAACAGTAAATTATTTTCATAAACAGAAAATTATTATATATTACAAAGAAATGACAACTAACCTAGCAAAAGATTTGATAAAAGAATATTTATGTACGAAGAACAGTGTAATGTATTTTCCAATAGATGAAGACTTTTTAATTTTTCAAAATGCTTATTCTAAAATTATAAGTTCAAATAACTTAACTAAATCAATGAGAACAAACATCAAACTAACTGATATTCAAACCTATGCAGAAATTCGACAAATTGATAACAAACATTTTGAAGAAAAGAATAGAGGAAGAAAAATTATACATTATAAATCTAAATATAAAAAGAAAAAGAAAATTAATAAAAGTAAATATGATAATTCCAGATTCACAACTAACGGTGACTTGGCTTAATCTTACATTATTTCTTATAATAATATCACAATTTATATACTGTGTCAAAGGTCAAGAACTAGAAATAAACCCTATCCAAGCACGAAATGGAAATCTTATTTTAAAAACAGGATCACTAAGTTTTCCATCAAATTATGAGTTTCATTGTTTAACTATAAATATTACTAATAAAAAGAAGTATATAAAAATTTAATTTTGAAGTCAGAAGAATTTAAAACGGTAAAACAAATACAATATTTACTAGAAAAATTAGAAAGGGAAATGAATGGAATAAGAATCATAAAACGTAATAAAAGAGGACTTATAAATGTTATTGGATCAATAGGAAAATATTTATTCGGAACTTTAGATCAAGAAGATAAAGATGAATTAGAAAAGAAACTGAAAGATATATCACATAATACAATTCAAGTAAGTGATATGAACCATATAATAGAAGCAGTTAATAACGGAATAAAGTCAATAAATTTATTAAAAGAATCAAATGCAAAATCACGTAGACTAGAAATTCTAACGTTTAATTTACAACAGTTCACAGAATATATTGAAGACATAGAGCTTGGTATGCAAATTGACTCGATTAGGTATTTTTAACCCAAAACTCTTAAAACATGATACATTAAAACATATAAATTCAGAAATGATATTAAAAATTAAAACATCGTCTTGGTTACGAGTTGATACAAATGAAATATTGATAATCTCTCACATTCCACGCGACATTCAAAAGATACCAATTTTTAAGATTATTCCTTATCCATATGAAAATAATAGAATATTAACAGAAATTTGGATTAAGGAGTATTAAAAACAATCAAATCTATGAAACATTAAGAAATGAAATAATATCTAATAAATGTATAATAGGTATAATTAAACAGACAAATACAGAATGTATATTTACAAAAGCTCATAAAAATTACGAAATTTACTATATTGAACCAAATACAATTATAACATGGAATTTTCCTAGAACTCAAGCTAATCAAAACTGTTTATATCAAATTGTTATTATCGAGGGAAATAATATAATAAAAGTAACAAATTGTTCCGAGCAAATTCACGAATTATCAGTATCAAACACAAAACAAGACTATATTCAATCCGTTTATATAAATAATAATATCACTAAATTAAAACCAATGTCATTTATTGAATCAAATGAAATGTATTTGCAACATGAAAAAACAAATAATATAATTGTAACAAGCGGGGTATGTCTTGGTATGCCTTGTTGGCCGCACGTTGGGCGCTAAAACTTAACTAGCTCAACATACCTAATAGGAGAGAAGGACATCTGCCCAACTTTTTCTCCTGGCGGGTCAATCAAAGACAGCCGGGCGGGACCCTCTGGTACCGTAGCTCTTCCGGTGTGGTCGTGGGTTGGCTACCCGATTGACTCCCTGCTACACAAATTTTAAATGTAGCATCCCTAAAAATAAATACTATTCTGACATGATCCGTACTGGCCTTTAAAATGTTGTTATGTCAAAAAAAAACTAAGTGCACACTAAGTACAGCTGAAGATGATCGTATGATAATAAAAAGCGGGGCGAGGTCATGATGACAGTGGACCCTCGCCTTCAATACTCAACCCAACCTAAGATCTTGTATGGTGTTCGCCAAGATCCCCTTAAAAAAATGACTTTCCTTGTCTTACGCAATCATGTCCCTAACTGATAACTTAATCCTTCATAGTGGCAAGAATATGTGTATTAACTATGCGACTTAAAGATTTTATATCCAATTCAAGTTTCATTTCTTTTGTAATGTTTGAAAAGTTGACAAAACGTTTCTATTTCTTGACGAGCGAAGGTCCGCTCAAGTCAATGTTTATTTCTTCAATGTTTTCACAAAATATTTCTTAGGATTACGTTAACTATTTGAGACGCTGCTAAGTAGCTGCTTCGTCTAGGAAGCAGCGGCAGCGCTGTCGAAAATACTTAAAACTTAATATACATATACACATACTTGTGTGTAAAAGGGCGGAGTGTGTCTTGCACATATGCTGACAGACGACGGTCATCGACCGGCACTTGAACTAGGTCATATACTTTGTTGTGATGAGTAGGACAAAGTGTCGTTGCATTGTTTATGTTTATGCGGTAACAGAAAGTTGCCGATCAATGCATTTTTAAGTATAACTGATTACAGTGTACTCTCGATATGTGTGCATACAACATCTCCCTCCTTTTGAAAAATAACGTAATAATATGAAGTTATTTTAATAAAAATAATAATTTTTAACCAAATTTTTATATTTTTATTATTAGGGACAAAGAAAGTGAAATTAATAAAATTAAAAAAAAGAAGATTTGTATCTATGCATGGCCATACTAAATTCAATTATGAAATAAACATTTTTAATCTTTCCTTATGAACTGTTTGCTTCTTATTTTTATTATTGGATATTATAATATTGTCTCTATCTCCTATATCCGTCACTTTATACGGACCAGTGTATCTATAGTCTAACTTATGACCTGTTTCGTTTTTTAGTAAGACTTTATCCCCAACGGAAATATATATATTCTTTACTTTCTGATCATATAATTTTTTACTTCTATGCTTATTTCCGTCTAACATAATTCTAGCTCTTTTATATGCTACTTCAAGTCTATATTTACTTTCTTTAGCATAATCATCTATATTATATATTGTTTCTATGTTATCTATACTATTAAATTCCTTTGGTAAATTATTTGTTTTACCAAATACTAACTCATATGGACAATAATTATGTGCCATTGAAGGGGTCGTGTTGAAACAAAAGACGAAATATTGAAGCCATACATCCCAATCAGTTTTATCAATCAATATGTAAGATCGTATGTATTCGTTAAAAGTTCTATGACTTCTTTCAATTGTTCCAACTGTCTGGTGGTGGTGTGCGGTAGATGTTATGTTTTTAATGTTCAGAAATTTGCACAAGTTATTTATAATTGAATTTTTATATTCTGTTCCCACGTCCATAATGAACGTCTTCATTGGACCGTACTTCAGAATAAACGATTCAAAAATTGCTTTAGCGACAGTATTTGCGTTCTTATTTGCAACTGGTGTGGCAACTAGATATTTTGGTAGGTCACATATTAGCGTGACTACATATTCATTGCCAATTTCTGATTTTGGTAGTGGACCAATAGTGTCCACTATCACTCTGTCGAAAACATTTGTAGGTGTATTGGTTCGCTTTCTGACATTTTTGACATTTTCTTACATACTCAGTTATATCCTTAGACATACTTTTCCAGTAATAGTGTCTTTTTACTTTGGCCAAAGTTTTTGATATGCCAGTATGACCCCCTTGAATTGGATCATCATGAAATGTAGACAATATTGCTTCTTTTTCTTTTAAACTTTTTATTTGGGTCACCGGGTTGAGTAGCGCTACTCTCAATGAAATTAATATTTTATTGCCCATTTCTTTGAAATTATCAATTGAAACTTGTTCAAAGATATTTTTCCACGGTGCCACTTTTAGTTGGCTGATTTTATGTATACCGGCTTGCGTTTCAAGCCTTTGGAAGAATTGACCTAAGTCAATAATCCCATTAGTATATAAATCGCTAACATTATATCTTGCGATTATTTTCTTACCATGTTTAAAGAGACATAGCAAATTTTTAATCTGCAAGGTCACTACTTTACGTACTTCGTCATTGTTGATGACTTCATATACGTTGGGCTTAGAAGCTTTTTCAATAGTTTGCTTCGGCAATTCTATTTCTTTATTTTCCGCGCGGAATTTTTGTCTACTTTGATATCTAGTAGTGACTTTCATTATATGTCCTGTAATACTTTGTAGCTCTTTAATGGTTATTCTTGATAACGCATCTGCTACATAATTGTCTTTTCCCTTTAAATATTCGACTGTAAAGTCATATTCTTCTAATTCGAGCCTCATACGTGTCAGTTTTGAACTAGGGTTGACCATTGAAAATAGATATATTAGAGGTCTGTAATGAATAACGAAGATCGCTCTTCGTCGTCTGAAGCGGATGGACTTGCAACTGTAGAAGGAGTACGCGTTGGCTGATGGCTACTTTCTGGTCGACTGGGTGTGGGTAAACTAATGAAACCTTCTAGTTGCTTTGCTTCGCGAGAATAATTATATTATTTAGAAACTCGCGTAATATTTTTATTAAAAGACAAGGAGAAGGAAAGGATGGTATAGGGGGAAGGAAAGTGAGCGCTAGAGAGAAAAAGAGCAATAGGGGACAGAAGAGGGATTTATCTCTGAAGAGTAGCCTTCTCATTTAGATGCACTGGTGTTCGTGCACAGGTGCCCACCCTACCATGATCCTGGTTGTCCTGTGAACAAATTTATTTCAGGATCCCTATGAGAAAAAGTTCCTATTTGACCAACCTAATTTCTCCTAAAGACTGCATGGTTCCAGACAGAGAAAAATTAGCACATAAGGGACGTTATAAATAATTTATTAAATACTAACATTATATCTGACACATAAACATAAGGGAAATACTAAAAAAAAAAAAAAAAAAATTAACTTATTTCTATAAAAAAAATATTAAATAAATTTAAATTAATATAACTATAAGAATAAATTATTATTTTTGTCGTGTCATATCGCGTCACAATTAGATATCTTTAGTAAAGAAAAGGACTCAATTGATCGGCGATATTAGCGATAGACACACAGCCAAAAATATCCCGCTTAAATAGCATCACTGGCTTTTGTAACCATTGAAGCTTGATAGTGGCCAGATCAGCAAACAAATGATAGTAAATAGAAAAACAATAAAGCTTTTGACTCACCGCAGCTCCCGCGTCGAAAGATCTTTCTCGCTTGATGTACCTGTGGGCATGGGTGTTAAACTTCGATATTATATCCTATCAAAAGCTGACTGTCACAAAGCTGATGACTATTTGGTTATGTGTCTAACTTTTGTATGTAAGCACAACCAAAGGTTAATATAAACAATATAAACAATATAAACATTAAAATATATAGGACTAAAGGTGGTTAAATCAGGAGAGCACCATTATTTAACATCCCTGAAGATCGATAGGAATCGGCTTCAGAGGCATAAGTAGACGGAGCCCTGTCGGGTTGGTATATATAACCACACCAAAAAAAATCCACCGTCCACTGGATGCTAGACTGATTTAACTAATTCATTCAGATTTAGTGTACAAAAATAAATAAATAACAACTTAACATATAACTGGCAGAAGGCCCTAAAGTCTATTCATTAAACAAAAATTAACATAAAGAAAAAAAAACAACTATTGTCACTTCACTAAATTATTTCACTGCACACACTATACGTTGAGACGGGTGGAGTGTTTGGGTCGACGGGCGTCTCGAATCCTAATTTTTTTGCTTGGTGCTTGTTGGAGGAGCAGTGGTGACCTTGGAAAAGGTGCGCTCACACATGCGTGATGCAATTTTTTTTCTGGTGCGCTCTATTGTATGCGGGAAAGGCATTCCTCCCAGTTGCTGTACAATATTTTTTTATTGTGTCGATCAAACAGCTGGTCCGCTAAAAGCTTTTGTAGCGGCTGGCAACCCAAATTACATGTGATGTAATTTGCTCATGGCACATCTGCCTAGCACAGCTTTTCGGTTAGGTAGCGCCCAGGTCCAACAGCTTCCATGTAAGTGTGGGGCGGACGAAACAGTCGGATAGCACAGTGGGACAAAAAAAACCAAACTGGTGCTAAGTGTAACAATCAAAACTCGTGCTATGTGCCGATCTTGTTGGAGTACTCGGCACTAACAATGATTTGAATTTAATTCACTTGTTGGATCTATTTACTGTTTATCCATATAAATTTTATTTTATTTTTTTATTTTTTTTTTTTTAAACTTAGATTGACACGTCTAATCATGTGTGCACCCACGAGTGGAATAGGCAGAGGAAATCTAATGTCACTGTCATTAGGACAATTTCCTCTACATTGTCATTCACTTGGTGTCAAGTTGTGACATTTTCTTTTTTTTTTTTTTGGTTTCTCGCTTCTCCACACATAGGGGGCGCCAATAATTCGGCAAGTGACAACCAAAAAAATTACAGAACATATTACATAACACATTACAACATAAATACTTAACAATTACATATTACTAATATTAACACATATTAATATATACTAATTTTACAAACCTACAAAAAAAAGTTAAACTAAGTACAAAACTAACTAGGGTACAAAACTTAGCTTCGACAATAACCTAGGTACATTCAGGGAAAACAATAGAAACCAAAAGCTCGCTTTAGTATATAACAAAATTTATTGCATACTTTTGAGCCTCTACTGTTAATCGGCATACCAAGCGACCACTACAGGTCTGTGGTCTGTTTTAATTGTAAAATGTTTTCCATAAATATAAGGTCTAAAATGTAATATTGCCCAATGAATTGCAGCTAATTCCTACTCAGTAGTACATTTATAACTTTCTGCTTTTGTAAATTCTCTTGATGCGTATGCAATGGGAAGTTGGAGTCCGTTATGATTTTGAGTTCAAACCGCTCCATACGCCTGCTTGCTTGCATCTGTTATTTCACAGAATTCTTTAGTAAAATCTGGGTATTGCTGCAAGGTAGGTTCCATAAGTTTTGTTTTTAAATATTGGAATGCCTTTTGACATTCATTCGTCCATTGAAAGTAACATTCTTTTTACATAATCTTGTTATGTGCCGTGAAAAGTCGGCGAAATTTTTTTTGAAACGTCTATAATAGTTACCAAATGCTACGAAACGACTAGCGCTGTCCGCGTCGTGCGGCACTGGGTAATTCATAATTACATCATATTTCTTCTCGTGTGGAAGTATTACTTTATCAGTGCATTTATGAGCCAGAAAAGTCACTTCATGCATAAAGAATTAACATTTTTCTGGATGTAATTTCAGGTTGTATTTCCTACATTTCTCAAAAACATCTGTTAAGTTCTTAAGCATATGTTTTTCGGAACAACCGATTACTATTAAGTGATCCATATAGAGGAATGCTTGAGAAGGTTCTAGTCCAGAGAATGCAACAGCCATCATTCTCTGAAATGAGTTAGGAGCTATTTTTAATCCAAATGGTAATCGCGTGAAGCGATATGAGCCGTTGCTCGTTGAAAAAGACGTTATATCTCTCCAATTTTGTTCTAGTTCAATTTGATGGAATCCTGACATTAAGTCAAGACATGATAAGTATTTTGCTCGACCTAGTTGATCCAAAATATCATCAATTCTAGGTAGTGGAAATTTATCTGATAGTAACTTTTTATTAATCTGGTGATAGTCAATCACTAAGCGCCATTTTTTTTTCAACTGACCCGGGGGATGGTTTCTTAACAATGGGCTATTATATTCTGATACGGATGGTTCAACAATCCCGTCGGAATCCGAATACATCACTATATTGTGTGCATAAGGTAGAAAGCTGTGTCTTAAACTGTGTAGGGAAATTTTTTGATAGCTGGGATAATACTAATTTTTCCCTATTTTCTTGATTCATTTTTAACTATATTGTAGTTCGAAAGTGGTTCATATTTTAGTTTATCTGTAGTTACTACTTGTAGTATTAAGTAGTCTTATAAAAGCGTTATTGGATGTTACTATGGTATTTGCAATGTAAATACCTATAAGAATTTCTTGATTTGGAATTAAAACACTGTCTTCTTTTGACTTGAGTTGTATTTGCGAATAACTTGGGATCTTGCTGGCAGAAATATTGAATTGTTGCCAGAACTGTGGGCTATTGGTACATTAATTGGAAATTTTAAGTTATTCGGTCCAATTATAAACCAATCTTCAGATGGGTTGAAGTCTAATTGACAGTTGTATTTTTTAATGAAATCAATTCCTAATATTCCATCACATGGAATAGGGAATTGTGAAGTCACAATATGACAATCGTGCGGAATTATATATTTAGTCGTCTGAATTTCAATAAAAACTAGACCTTTTGATTTGGTTGTTTCTTTACTTCTTCCTTTTATATCTATAATATAATTTTCTTGGATGTTTTGAAAAATATCGGAAGTTCCTTTTAAAATGGATATTTCTGCACCTGTGTCTATTAGAAAGACAAGCTCTTTTCCACTAGCTACATTAATAAATGAAACGAATATATTTTGACTGAGATTAATAGTGTGAACTCTTGCTTCTTTTACTGCTGAACATTTAAAGGGTTTTCTGAGTTTCCCGATGTATTTTGGGCAACTCTTATATTGTTCTGAGAGTTGTTATTGTTATTGTGGCCTCGATTTGAGTTACCACGGCCTCTATAGTTTCCTCTATATTGGCCTCATCCTGTATTGTTATTCTGGTAGTTATTGTTATTATGATAACCAAGAAAGTTGCCTCTATAATTTCAACGTCCGCGATTTGCGCTGTGGATAGTTCTTGTAGTATAGGACAGTGTTTGGCTGTCCAGTCGCTTCTGTGCAACTATTTACAAATTTTGATACGGCATCATTCATAGTGTTGAAGGTACCAGCTTGCATGATAAGTTTTACCTTATCGATTGTGCAATTTTTAGTCATTGCTTTGACTGCATGCTTAGTGGAATAACTTCTGGCTAACTCTAGAGGTAGTCCATCTATTAAATATGCACCTTCTAAAGCTTTCGTCATCTGCTCAACCTCTTGTGTATACTGGTTGGCAGTTTTATTGCGTTGCTGTAGGTTCATCATTTTTGCTGACAACACCTCTACTGTTTCGCCCTTGACGTTGCTTTTTAATTTGGAAATCACCTCAGAAATTGTCGTTTCATTTCCGATTAGATTTCTGGCGACACCTTTCAGCTTTGTTTTTATTATTGAAATTGCTAATTGTTCGTATTCGCCTTTTATTAGAAAATTTTCAAAAGCAACCTGATATATACGAAACAGAGACATTGAGCGAGATCTGAATGTTCCACTGATTGGAGACAGGATTCAAAAGATAGCTAGCAAATACGCAGAGAGGCTAGAGTATCACCCAAACGCTCTTGCCAGACGTCAACACTGCGCTGGATTAAGAGCCAAAAGAAGACTTAAACGGTTCCACCCTCAAGATCTCCCACAACGGATCTTGACGTAGTGAACTCCCAGAGCATCGTTCGAATAGAAATTATCTTAGACACCAATTCCTAATCAAGATTGTCTTAATTGTAAATATTGTAAATTCCAACCATAGTTTTACTTTAAATTATTTTTCTTTCTCATTAGCTTAAGTTGCCACAAAGGTAATAGAATACTATTCAGCTGTAAAAAATATTTCTAATAAAAACGATTAATAAGAAAAAAAAAATTGCCATTTATTGATTCTATTATTTGTAATGCATCAATAAAACTGGTTAAATTTATACCATCGAAAGCTGGTATAAGCTTGGATGCTGTATTGATAAAATCAATATTAGATTGTGCCATTGTAATCTCGTTGCTTGTGCTATTTTCTATTGTGCTTGAATTATCATCAGAATCTGTAGAATTATCTAGATCTGGTATTAATACAGCTGGAATAGTAAGATTATTTAAGTATTCCTCTTCTATTTTAGGGCCAATTTCTGCAAATTCTTTTGATTCTAATTGGGCAATGTCTGTTTGTTCGGTTGATTCAGGTTCATCACCAGTTTCAACTGTTAGGGAAGTGTTGAGTATAGTCGATACTGATATATCTAAACTAAACTTTAGCTTAATTGATATTAAATTAGATCGTAGTCTGATCAAAAATTTTGATACCTGGGACCAATGCTCTTGATTTAATTTTTCCCTCTGGCCATGTATTAGTATTCGTGCTTCATTAAAGCATTTTACTAGTATTTCAACATGTTTTTTAATAGTGTTCCTTTGAATTGGCCTGTTCTGAGTGAGTGACTTATATGATTTATCAAATTCAATTTTTATGTTATTTATTTGCCTATACAATTCATTCCATTCCATTTTATTATGGATATGAATACTAACTGCAGAACTATTTCTTTAAAATAAGAGTTCCTATAATATGTTCCACCAATCGCCTTTAGCGTAGCCATTCTATAGAAAATATATTCTTTTTATATTCGTGTATATCTTAATTCATTTTATTTAATTTTAACGGTTGGCAATTATTATTATTACTTTTATTAATTGCTGTTTGCGCTCTTATTCATTGCTTATTAAATTTTGTCCAGATCGTTTGCCTGGCTCATGTATTTCCTTTTTATACATTTGTTATGTACTTTATACAATTTATAAAAACAATAGGCGCACATTATAACAACAATTATTATTAACAAGATGTTTATCAATTCTACGTTAACATTATTTGGCTCTACTTTATTAATAACGTTAGCAGTGGAGTCCACTGACTTAACGTCAACTAATCCAATTTTTGGAATATATGTATGCGATCTATAATAACTATCCTGATCTTCAATAAATTTACTTATTGCATTACTTTGCATATAATTACAGGTTATCCTACCTATCGTTTTGTGTAGCTTTACGGGCTACACTTCTTGCCGGTCGACTCAATTGTCATCGGGCATTACAATGTTTAGTATGTTTAGTTGGTATTTATTGATTACTATAAACGTTGTGCGCTCTATTCAGCGCTGTCGGTTCCTGCACCTTGCATTTACTAATGTTATCTAAACATACGCTTTGAGCTGTTGATATGATCGGAGCAGTTTCTGGAAATCCCAGTTCATGCACTTTGGGAGCAAGTCAGGAGCATTTTGAAAACGATTATCGCTCTGAGCTCTTTGACTAATCCAACTCTGGTAGCATCTGAAGTATCGCCAAGTCGACACTGCACTGAGTATCAGCAAAAAGCAATGTATCAGAGGCCTTATGATATTCGCTCGTTATGAAATAATTTGAATCACGAGATCGCTTCTGAATATAGTGTTCATGAGTATCTTTATCATCATCAGCACAAAATTATTGGACATCAAACCAGTGCTTATTTGAGTAATGATCATCTGAAGAAGTGGAGCCGTATTAATAGTTCTGGATCATGCTGTGAATCAGGATATTCGGGACATTGACTGTCAAGGCCAGGTCCTGATCCAAGTCGAGTCCAGGTCCAGGTCCAAGCCTTTTTATTTTAATTTCGGCTTATGTCACGGTCGCCATGTAATGATCGAAAAGTTGACAAAACGTTTCTATTTCTTGACGAGCGAAGGTCCGCTCAAGTCAATGTTTATTTCTTCAATGTTTTCACAAAATATTTCTTAGGATTACGTTAACTATTTTAAACGCTGCTAAGTCGCTGCTTCGATTGTAATACAATCGCACTTGAACTAGGTCATATACTTTGTTGTGATGAGTAGGACAAAGTGTCGTTGCATTGTTTATGTTTATGCGGTAACAGAAAGTTGCCGATCAATGCATTTTTAAGTATAACTGACTACAGTGTACTCTCGATATGTGTGCATACAACACTTTATTCCATATAAAAAATAGTATTTACCAGATCTGCTTATAATTACTTAATTAATTTTACAGGGATATATATTTAGTTGTATCTACACATCAAGTATCAAAAGTATTTACAGAATTAACCGAAGAATATCCAAAATATATTTTCTCTCGAATTTTTATGCACAAAGCGGTGCACAGCGGGCCTATGATTTTAATCACTGTGGCTTTAGTTATGTATATATGTATGTATGAAGGTGATTTTCAAGTGTTCGCGATTTCGTTATTTTGATTCTGTATATTCGCATTTAAAAATTTACTATTGACGTTATCATTTACGGAAAAGGAACGAGGGAACGATCGACTCACCATGCAGGTGTTGCTGGCTATCCGCATAGTGCTGTGCATGGGACTCCCCGCACGTCTGATCGTCACTCCGTTCCAGTGAATAATAAAAAGATATTTTAATTGTTTACAACTCTGAATGGCACACACACTTCAAGAATGAATGAAAGAAATAATTGAAAAATTTGACTAACCCCGAATCCAGGAGAAAAATCTTTATCCAGGGCGGGGAATGATGATGTTGGTGACTTTAATCATTGCTGTCACAGTCGCACTGAACATTCACTGCTGAAGGCGTGTACCCTCAGTATTTATGCATATGTATGTATAATGCTATTTAATGTTACTATTCACTTGTACAGGTGTATACATATATGTAGTATGTACATATATGTATGTACAGCTGTGTTCATTGAAATAGCAGTGCGACTTAGTCTTTTCCAATCTGAAACGTGCAAGTCGTCAGCACTGCTATTTCTATGAACACAGCTGTATATCTGTCGCAGCGAGTTTGTTAGTGTTTTCCATCGTAGTAGAGCAGCGAGTTTCGGCTTTACGCACTCAAGTTCTATACGCAACTGCCTGCGTTGTCCCTTCTACTTTCTGTGCTTACCACCGAACCACACTCGGCGACAGCGCTACAATGCTGTCGCCGCGCTAAAACGTTTCTTCTTCTTCTGCTACAACTTGCAGAACAACCAATCACAACACAATTAGAAGCTGATGCAATATTACAATAGTTGTGAAATTAGTCTTCTGATGAAATTCTCAAGACTGTATACCCACACCATCATACCAACATCCACACACTCTTATTACGCGCCGACACGGCCATCCTGACCATTACACGACCTCGTGCAATTTAATTAAAAAAAATATTTTTTACCATTCAATCAACTTATAAAAGTTTATTCAAATATAACTTCTAAATTTTCCTTTCAACTTATAATTTTCTTTACAAATTTCATCTTCATATTTCTCCGTTTTATTTTCTTAACTACTTAAAATTCTTTTGTAAGTTCTTTGACCTATTCTTGACACAGCTCATTTTTTTTTTACATTATCATTAACCATTCAGGTTTCATATTATTATCTAATGCACCACACGCCATGATCAAAACAATTGTTTGCACTTGTGCTCACATTATTCTTAAAAATTTCATTCATTACCCTTAGGGCAACTGTACTGTCTCTTTCAACAGTTTCAACTTTTTCACCACTGTCTCTTTCAACAGTTTCAACTTTTTCACCACTGTCTCTTTCAACAGTTTCAACTTTTTCATCACTGTCTCTTTCAACAGTTTAAACTTTTTCACCCCTATCTCTTTCAATAGTTTCAACTTTTTCACCACTGTCTCTTTCAACAAATTCAACTTTTTCATCACTGTCTCTTTCAACAGTTTCAACTTTTCATCACTGTCTCTTTCAACAGTTTCAACTTTTTCACCACTGTCTCTTTCAACAAATTCAACTTTTTCATCACTGTCTCTTTCAACAGTTTCAACTTTTCATCACTGTCTCTTTCAACAGTTTCAACTTTTTCACCACTGTCTCTTTCAACAGTTTCAACTTTTTCACCACTGTCTCTTTCAACAGTTTCAACTTTCTCACCACTGTCTCTTTCAACAGTTTCAACATTTTCATCACTGTCTCTTTCAACACTATCAACTTTTTCACCACTGTCTCTTTCAACAGTTTCAACATTTTCATCACTGTCTCTTTCAACACTATCAACTTTTTCATCACTGTCTCTTTCAACAGTTTCAACTTCAATTACATTATTTATCCTCATCACAATTTTCAAATTCCTCTGTAATTTTTCCATCTGGCATTTTTCTTATGTCATCATGAGCATATTTATATTTTCTATTATTTGTCGAAGTCCTGATTATGTTAACTCGTTTTTCTGGGACTCTGCGGAAGTCAGATTTCTTGAAAAGAAATTAACATGAGACATTCGTTTACATTCTTTATATTATATGTCAAATGTAAAAGACTGTAAATACGCCCATCATCTATGCACCCTGGGGCACAAATCCTGTTTAGTTCTTGATGCTTTCAGTAAGTTACAGTCAGTGAAAACAACAAAATTTCTACCCAATAAATAATGGCGAAAATCTTTTATCGACAAAACAACAGCACGAGTTTCTAATTCCTTACTAAAATATTCAATGACATGAGACTTGTTGTTAATTTTGTGTAACAAGATGGCAATAGGATGGTTCGGATCAAAAATTACTAAAACTGGGTTTTGTTTAAGAATAGAAATAACTTTTTGTCTAATTTCTTCATGTTCCGATTTCCAGACAAATTCATTTTTCTCCGATGTCAACAGGTACAACGGTTTCATAAAACAGGAAAACCTTGCATAAATTGCCTGAAATAAGACGCTAATCCAATAAATTGGCGTAAGCAGAGACCGACTGAGGAGGTGGCAAGGTAGTTAACGCTGTAACTTTAAGCGAATTCGGACGGATTTCACCTGCATTCACTTCATATCCCAAATATTGAACTGTTGACTTGAGAAAAGAAAATTTTTTTATATTGAATGAGAATCCTGCATTCGTGAGATTATAACATTAAATCCAGGGGACAGTACTTCTCGACCAATAGTAATATCATTCTTTAAATACTCATTATCCAAAACATGGAACAAAACTTCAATACAATGTTTGTTAATTATTACATTACTACGTATTTGCAATGTGCTGCATATGCCGCCACGACCAATACCCTTCAACATCACTAAATTGTTAATTCTTTTACCAACTAATTTGACACTTATCTTTTGTTTTATTTGTGAACAGTCCGCTCCAGAGTCGAACGTTGCATGAAAAGTTCTTTAAACTCGTCCCAAGTTATGTCGGGGTAACATGTTTGTGAATGCCACTGCGACGCACTACCTTCCAACGATGCACTCAAGGCCATCACTAACGCGCTGCCTTTAATGGTATTTTCTGCGAAAATTATATTTACAGTTGAACACCACGCTGAAGCGTCGGCGCTTTCGACGTCTGCTTTGAATTTTGGTAACACAATTGTTTTTTCCTTTTTTATTTGTTGCCTCAGGTGTCGTCGATTGTACAGCTTTGATAAGCTCGATCAAATTTTTATTTTTCATTTCCATTTAAACTCGCCATGGTCCATCTAATTCATTAGGTAGCGAGCCGAATCCCACTTTTGATGACGCAACGAGTTTGTTAGTGTTTTTCATCGTAGTAGCGCAGCGAGTTTCGGCTTTACGCACTCAAGTTCTATACGCAACTGCCTGCGTTGTCCCTTCTACTTTCTGTGCTTACCACCGAACCACACTCGGCGACAGCGCCACAATGCTGTCGCCGCGCTAAAACGTTTCTTCTTCTTCTGCTACAACTTTCAGAACAACCAATCACAACACAATTAGAAGCTGATGCAATATTATAATAGTTGTGAAATTAGTCTTCTGATGAAATTCTCAAGACTGTATACCCATACCATCATACCAACATCCACACACTCTTATTACGCGCCGACATATACATATATTCTGTTAGGTACGGTAAGAACTATAATTATTTAGTTATTTATATATATATTTATTTATATATATATATATATACATTTTTTTTTCAAATTGAAATTGCAGAACCAAAAACAAATTTTTAAAAACAGAAATCAAATGAAAAAGATCCGCAGTTGTATATTGCCACTTGTGGATCACCACATATGTAACTTTTAAGCCACTGTGCACACACTCCTTACTCTATTTGCTATATATAATTGTATGCTTATATATAGTAACTATGTAACTGAATTTAACTTATTGAACTGCAAACTAGTGTGGCGGCGCGGGAGCGGAGCTTCACTGGCGGCGGCGACGGCTGTGGGTGACTAGGACAGTTCACTGTCGGCGACGGCGCTGAAGCTGATGCTGCGCTGACGCTGTGTCGTTTAAGTAGCGCTGAAGCTGATGCTGCACTGGCGACGGCGGCTGATGTAAATTAATTGCGAGCGGCGGCGACAGCTAGAGCAGATACTTCACTGTCGCGGCGTCGGCCACATGGAGGTTATGTCCACTGGCGTAGGCGACGGCTTGAGCAGACGTTACTGGCGGCGGCTTATGTAGATACGACGAGCGATGGCGGTGGCTGGAGCAGATGGTTCACTGGCGCGGCAGCGTCTGGAAGCGGGTGCTCTACGAGCGCGATGGGGTCGGACTCCTCTGGACACGTGGACCCATGCCACTTGGCAGGAAAACGTGTTCGTCCAAAAATAACTCACGAATACGTCTGTACGCAACCAAAATTAATTAGACAAAAGAGACCGATATCAGTCGGCGCAGCCTTTATATACCATATTTTTCCAGATATGCTTGGCATTGGGTGCGAATAAAGGCAGAGTGTCAATGCAGTAGAGAGAGCGTTGAAGATGAGCGCAAGCTTTAATCTAAGATCAGCTCAGAGTTTTGCGGTGAGTACCGCTGTTTCTCTCTTTTAAACTTATGGCATTGCACTCAATACTCTTATACTGCAAGCAGTGCACTTGATCGTACACCCGACAATTTTGTCTCCGCCCGTTACAACACCCGATAGTTTTACACCCTTGAGTAGCAACAATTAGCGGGAATCAGGCTTTAATGTCCTTGGCGTGGAAGGTGCCTACCTCTCGTCTTTGCAAGTCTTCCAGGCAATAATAACAATTTCCTAATTTACGACGAACTCTACATTTGACAAACTGTGGAGCAAGTTTAGCGTTAAAATTTTGAGAGAACTTGCTCTGAACAAAATTACGACGAAACACCTCCTGACCTTCCCGAAAAGACACTGGTTTGGCACGAAGGTTGTACCGGGTGGCATTACGATCGTATGCTAAGCGTATTCGCTTTTGTGCTTCTCCCCTCATCAATGCTAACTCGTCTTCTCTTTTCAATGGAATTCCGGGATCCTCTAACAGACTTAACTCAAACGGTTCGTACAGCGGCCAACATGATCTATTGACTCTCTCCGCTGCGTTGCTTTGTGGGGAATACAGTGCTGTACATATATGTTTAATGCCCAATTCAGTCAACCAAGCATTGAAGTCGTTCGCCTTGAACTGCGAGCCATTGTCACTCACAACTATCTCCGGCACTCCAAAACCATGAAAGATAGTGTGTAGGAAAACCCTGCGAATGGCCTCAGAGGTGAACTTCTTCAGAGGTTGCAGCCAATGGTACTTGCTGTAATGATATAGCACAATCAATAATCCAATATTTCTGGACTTACTCCTTGGATAGGGTCCCAATAAATCAATATACAGTTTTTGAAATGGCCGACCGGTGGCCTGATACACTCCAATTAGAGGTCTCATAATATAATTAGGAGCTTTCGAAGTTTTACAAAGCTCACACTTTCGCACAAAATTCTTAACATCGGACACTAGACCAGGCCAAAATAGATGAAGTCGCATCCTTTCCAGAGTCTTGTGAATGCCCCCATGAGCCGAGGTGACAGACTCGTGAGCCTGTGTCAAGACCTGAGGGCGTAATTTCGTTGTAACCCATAGCTTCCACGACTTCGTTTCCTGGGCCTTATCGACGGTGGCATACTCGGTACGGATATATATAAAGGGCGTCTTCACTTGGATATCCGGAAACTTGGAAGGATTCCCCTTCTGTACAAGGGTTTGGTATTCTTCTTCTTCAAATTCTTTGGAGGTCAACTCTGTCAATGGTCCTAAGATAATCTCGTCGATTTCTCCCTCATTCAGTCGCGATAAGGCATCTGGAACAATGTGTTCCTTTCCCTTCCGATGCGATACGGTGAGTTTGAACTGTTGTAAACGGAAGACCCATCTAGCCAATCTTCCCGACACGTTCTGCTGGCGCATTAGCCATATCAGACTCGAGTGATCCGTTACTACTTCAAACTCTTGTAGCTCGAGATAACAATGAAACTTCTCGATGGCAAGTATGACAGCGATACATTCCCGTTCCGTTACACTATAGTTCCTTTGTGCTCTACTCAATTTTTTGGACATGTATGCTATAGGCTGTTCCGCTTCTTCCTCGGACAATTGAACTAATACTGCCCCGATTCCGTAGTCACTAGCATCACAATGAAGGAAGAATTTTTTTTCAAAAGCGGGGTTTTGCAAAACTGGAACCGAAGTCAGAAGAATTTTTAGTTCGTCCATTGGGCCTGAGGAGTCCATAAGAACTTTCTTTCTCCGTAATAGGAAACGTGCGCTCCGCAAAATTATGTATGAATATTCGGTACCAACCACAGACGCCTAAGAATCGTCGAACCTGCCTGATGTTTGTCGGTGGCGGCCACTTCCGTATACAATCGATTTTGTCAGGGTCAGTGCAAAATCCACCACTGACAATTATATAGCCAAGGTAATTAACTTTTGTGACACAAAAATGACTCTTTGCGATGTTGAGAGTTAATCGAGCCTTTCGAAATTCGGTTGCTAGACGGACGAGTACTGCTAAATGTGAGTCAAAGTCTTCTGAAAGAATGCAAAGATCATCAAGATAACCGAACACACAATGTCGAAGATCGGGTGGGATAATAGTATCCACCAGCCGATACATAGTCGACGGAGCATTGTATAGACCAAAGGGCATGACCTTGAATTGATACAACGGCCTCCCGGGAACAGTGAAAGCTGTCATTCTTCGTCTAGCTCAATCTGCCAGTATGCATCCTTAAGGTCTAATTTGGGGTTTAATTGGCCTTAGGGAGCCGTGCAAAAATTCCATCAATGGGTAAGCGTCCATTTTAGTCACGTCATTCAGTCTCCTCGCGTCCAGACATAAACGTACTTTGTTAGGTTTGATCACTAACCTCATTGGGGAGCTCCAGGCGCTAGACGAGGGCTCAATGACATCGAGTTCTAGCATACGGTCGATCTCTGCAAATAGCATTCTTTCTATTGCTGGACTTACTGGATAGAACCGTTGCTTCACTGGCTTGGCATCACCAACCTCATTATGGTGTTTAAGAAGGCTAGTCCTTCCTAGACTCTGGTCACAGTTGGGAAATAATTGTTTTACAGCAGCTAACTGTTGTTTTTCTAATTCCGATAAAGTGTAAAAATCACAAGATCCCTCCTCCCTCGAGGTTTCTGTGGGTGGGGCGATGGCACTTATAATGTTTGGTGCAAGAGCGAAAATTTTCCAAAAGTCAACCCCCAAAATCAATCGCTGATTCATTGATGATGTACAACCAGATTCTTTTCCGTTGTCCTGTATAACACATTAGAACCGGCCAAACTCCAATAACCTCATGTGCTTTACCATCTGCTGTCCTAACCGACGAACAAATAGACTTGCAAGGGAGATCCCTGTTTCTAATTTCCGACGCCAAAGTTGCACCTATACAACTGACATTTGCTCCAGTATACAATAACTCTAACTCTTGACATTCGTTAAAAGAGACGCGGGCATACGGACGCATATCGGTTGTGCAACTAAAAACAGAAGAAATCAATGCTTTTTGAAAGGTTCGGGCTTGTGCATAATATTTTTTAATGCGGATGGCATTTCTATACCTGGAATTATTGCTATCAGAAAATATGCGATCGCGCACCTGATGATAATGAACCAGTCGCTCCTCATATGGAAGTGAACGGCTATTGGCGCGAAGTTGGGCTAAAACGTCCTTTGGAAATTCGACTCAATCGTCGAATTAATAGGTTTATTGGGATAGGGGCAGCCGGTTGGTGCTGACTGCTCCCCTCTTCCGGTTTACCGACTTCCTACCAATACAAGTTGGGTATTGCGGCTTGTAGATATTGGGAGCGCCGCATCCGTAGCAAAAAACGTTACGTTCGGCGAAGCAATTCTCCCACATATGACCTTCTCTCTGGCAATTCCAGCATTTGGCATTAGCACAGGGTCTTACCGATGCCACTTCGACTTGAGATACAACTTCTACCCCATTTTCAGCTACAGAGGTGTCGCTTACCTCGCACACCTGTCGTGTGATCCTACGGCTACCTCGCTACGCACACGCAAATCTATTTTCAACGCTTCTTGCATTTGAACCAATCGTCTGAGATGACTTATGGTGTGTACCGGCTGATATAGCAAGATTGTGATGCAAAATTTCTAACAACTCCTCTTCTGGGATAATTATCGACGTGACGCTGGATCGGAAGGGTTGGTACTATTGCTGGGCTCTCGTGGTTGCGCAGCTACTTCCTCTACTGGGTCTACTAAGAGTTTACGAGCTACTCCTCTGGTAACCATTTGTGAGGTAGCAGGAGCTACTCTCTCTTGGAACTTATGCTGTGCTCTCGGTGAGCAATTTCCCACAACCTTTTAAGGTACTCTATCTCCAAATCTACTCCACAAGTTGGACAATCTTTTATAGTCCTTAGTCGGTGCTCTAAGCATTCTTGGTGAAAAACATGCCCACAAGGTGTCTAAAAACCATGCTGTGCATTCGTTAGGATCTCCTCACACTAAAGACACTTGCTTACCTCACCCTCTACTCCCCTAGCACTCTCGCTAAACTGTTGAGGACTTCTTTGTATCGGCATTCTGAATACAAAAAATTTATTATCGATACTTAATACTGACTCGATAACTAAATTAAAAAGATTATGTTCACTGGATTTTAACTTTGTTTTGTTTTTAATTATATATATATATTTTATTTTTTTTTGTTATTGTATTTTACTTTATTTTATTTTTAAATATATAAATGTATATATAAGGGACATGATTGAGTGTCAAGGAAATACTAATTTTCCGCTTAGATACCATACTAATTAACTGGGCTATTGTAACTATCATACTGCGGTAGTAAGAGACAATTCGGTTTCTCTCCAACAATTCGGTAGTTGCGGAACTGCTTTAATCCACAGTCTATTCCTGAGCTGCGGGTAGATCCCTTCCTGTGCTCCTCCTAATCACAGTTCCTTGAATAGGAATTGTAGTTCGACAGTTACGTTGATTCTTCGCGGATGAATCCTTTCCCGAACAGAAAATATTACTCCTCGGCAGGATATCCGCAATCTACAGATACACAAGATTCCAGAGAAGGGAGATTCCCTCGGTCAGAATCCTCAGCGAAGAACTTCTGTAATTTATCTACTACGAAAGCAAACGAGCATAGGTGGCGACAAGAGTATGTGGTATGGACAGGAGAAGGGAGAACAATAACTTCAATGTCTTCCTTTACCTGTGTGTAGTAGACCGGCGCATAGGTTCTCATATGGTTCCAGGCCTTTACATTACCCATCCACATAAGCTTGCAGACACCCTGAGAGGTGAGACAAGAGGATGGAGAATCCGAAATGTGATCTCTATGATTACCCTCTCTATGTGGGCCAAACTATCCAACAACACACAAAAATCAACCTTCGGTCGTATATGCCATATACGCGATGTGTAACCTTATATGCCCCACGTTGGGCGCCAAAAATTATTGTAACAAGCGGAGTATGTCTTGGTATGCCTTGTTGGCCGCACGTTGGGCGCCAAAAATTAACTAGCTCAACATACCTAATTTATATACAGTTCAAGTTTTTTTTCTTTATTCCATATAAAAAATAGTATTTACCAGATCTGCTTATAATTACTTAATTATAAGTATAAGAAAAGTATTTACAGAATTAACCGAAGAATATCCAAAATATATTTTCTCTCGAATTTTTATGCACAAAGCGGTACACAGCGGGCCTATGATTTTAATCACTGTGGCTTTAGTTATGTATATATGTATGTATGAAGGTGATTTTCAAGTGTTCGCGATTTCTTTATTTTGATTCTGTATATTCGCATTTAAAAATTTACTAGTGACTTTATCATTTACGCAAAGGGAACGAGGGAACGATCGATTCAGGCAAGTAACCATGCAGGTGTTGCTGGCTATCCGCATAGTGCTGTGCACCATGCTAGTAACTATTCATGGGACTCCCCGCACGTCTGATCGTCACTCCGTTCCAGTGAATAATAAAAAGAAATTTTAATTGTTTACAACTATGAATGGCACACACACTTCAAGAATGAATGAAAGAAATAATTGAAAAATTTGACTTACCCCGAATCCAGGAGAAAAATCTTTATACAGGGCGGGGAATGATGATGTTGGTGACTTTAATCATTGCTGTCACAGTCGCACTGAACATTCACTGCTGAAGGCGTGTACCATCAGTATATATATACATGTATGTATGTATAATGCTATTTAATGTTACTATTCACTTGTACAGGTATATACATATATGTAGTATTCTGTTAGGTACGGTAAGAACTATAATTATTTAGTTATTTATATGTATATACATGTATAGACATATAGATATATATATACAGATATATATAATATATATATTGTGGATCACCACATAACTTTTAAGTCACTGTGCACTCACTCCGTACTCTATTTGCTATATATAATTGTATGCTTATATATAGTAACTATGTAACTGAATTTAACTAATTGAACTGCAAACTAGCGTGTCGGCGCGGGAGCGGAGCAGATACTTCACTGTCGCGGCGTCGGCCACGTGGGGGTTATGTCCACTGGCGGATGCGCTGGGGCGTATGCTTCACTGGCGAAGGCGGCGCTGTGGCAGGTGCTTCACTGGCGGCGGCGCTGTCCCCGTTGATGTAATCTTTGCGACGTCGCTGGAGCGGCGCTGCACAGACGCGGCGTCAGCCACATGGAGGTTATATCCACTGGCGGAGGCGACGGCTTGAGCAGACGTTACTGGCGGCGGCTTATGTAGATTATACGACGAGCGATGGTGGCGGCAGGAGCAGATGCTTCACTGGCGCGGCAGCGGCTGAAGCGTGTGCTCTACGAGCGCGATGGGGTCGGACTCCTCTGGACACGTGGACCCATGCCACTTGGCAGGAAAACGTGTTCGTCCAAAAATAACTCACGAAATAGGTCTGTACGCAACCAAAATTAATTAGACAAAAGAGACCGATATCAGTCGGCGCAGCCTTTATATACCCTATTTTGCCGGATATGCTTGACATTGGGTGCGATTAAAGGCAGAGTGTCAATGCAGTAGAGAGAGCATTGAAGATGAGCGCAAGCTTTAATCTAAGATAAGCTCAGAGTTTTGCGGTGAGTACCGCTTTTTCTCTCTTTTAAGCTTATGGCATTGCACTCAATACTCTTATACTGCAAGCAGTGCACTTGATTGTACACCCGATAATTTTGTCGAAAAGTCGATCAAGCATCAATTGGTCTCTACGAAACTCCGCCCGTTATATAATCCAATTTATAATTATTTTTGTATTAATCATTATAATAATAATTTTGATTCTTCATTACATTTTTAAATTAAAAAACTTAATATTTAAGAAAATATTTACGAATAATGTTAATCAATATAACGATAAAGGGATTGAAATGGAAATTATGAGAAATTCAATAGCAAATAATGAAGAAACAAATAAACGTAAACATGCAGCCTCACTTTATGAAACGTTGGCAATTTAACGTAAACATAAACATCCAACTCGAATATCAATTTCAGTTCAATCGAGCCATCTGCTTTTCATAAACAAGAAGACGTAAATATAAATCCATTTTATTCTTAAACCGAGCTTTCTTATAAAGCGAAATCACTTTTGTATTTTAGACTTAATTTTCGATTCAAACGAATGTTACGTGTTAGTGCGGTTAAGTTTCACCCGTTTGTGCATTTAGAATTAATATTCAATAAAATTAATTTTTTTTAAAATTCTAAATCATCAAACTTGTTATTATATGTGTCATAATTTTCGACTGATCTGTATAATCAATATTCTTATTCGGTGCACAATGATCCACACTCGGCGACAGCGACGCCAGGCTGTCGTCGCGACAGAACGGTTCCTCACAGACTCTAAAACCCACTCTACGACAGCGACGCCAGGCTGTCGTCGCGACAGAACGGTTCCTCTCAAACTATAAAACACACTCGACGACAGCGACGCCATGCCGTCGTCGCGTCCTAACGGTTGTTCTCATAGGCTGATGCAATATTAGCATAGTGATGAAATTACTATTCTGATGAAATACCCAAAAAGCATATCTGTACTCTCTCACACACGCACACGCAACGTGTATCCCAACTCTCAGCACCCCGAACAATGCAGGAATTGAAGAAAGCTCTAGAAAACTCAGACGCCCTACGAAGAACTACAGTTATAATCAAGGTGGGGTTTCTCAAAAAACATATTCTAATAATAATAAAAATAATAATTATAACAATTACAATAGAAATTATAATGGACAAAATAACATTAATATTGGGTACAAACAAAATAATCAACAACAATTAATGAATGAATTTAGACAAAATTTAGATCAAGGTAGAATGAATAATCCATTAAATTACCAGTCTCACCAGACAGAATTTCAATCACCAAACCCCCCTGTTAAAAGACATAGAGAAAGTTCAAGTGGCCATGTTAAAATATAAACTGAAAATTTTTATCAACAAGCCTCGGATCAAGAAAATCAACAGGAAACCCCCATATCACAATAATTATCAATACCACAGAATTTAAATGTGTTATAGATACAGGATCTTCTATTAATTTAATTAAAAAGAATTTTTTTTTAATTTCCTTTAAACAGCAGTCCTTTAAAAGTACATACTATAAATGGGACCATTGAATTAAAAAATTCAGTAAGTTTTTGTCAAAGTAAACTTTGCCCAGCACATCAAGTCTTTTACGTGCATGATTTTCAAATAATTATGATATACTTTTAGGAAGAGAATATCTTAAATATTGTAATGCTAATATAGATTACAAAACAGAAACAATAGTATTGAATGGATTCCCATTTCTCATGAGATATAATCATGATGATGATAGTCAAGAAGAAATTGGAATAGATTGAATGGATCCATCAGATTTTCCTTTTAATTTGGCTATAAAGAATGACTTACATGAATCAAACCACTTTATATTAGATCATCTCAATAATGAGGAAAAAGAAGAAATTAAGAAGGTTTTACATGACTATTGTGATATACAATATCGTGAAGGTGAAAATTTGACTTTTACGAGTGCTATAAAACATGTCATTAATATTAAACATGAAGATCCAATAAACAAAAGACCTTACAAATATCCCCAATCATTTGACGAAGAAGTAAATAAGCAAATGAACGAAATGCTAGAACAAGGCATTATTCGTAAATCAAAATCCCCATATTGTTCACCTATTTGGATAGTACCAAAGAAAAGTGACGCATCAGGTAAACCTAAATTTCGAATAGTCATTGACTATCGGGGACTTAATGAAATCACTATAGATGATAAATTTCCAATACCAGTTATGGACGAAATCCTAGATAAATTAGGAAAATGTCAATATTTCACAACTAACTATTTTAGCTAAAGGCTTTCATCAAATTCAAATGGATGAAAATTCAATATCTAAAACTGCATTTCCAAATAAATTTGGTTTAAAAAATGCTACCAGCAACATTTGAACGTTGCATGAATAATCTTTTGAAAGACTTAATCTTCAAGGATTGTTTAGTTTATTTAGATGATATAATAATATACTCAACCTCATTAAAAGAACATATATTGTCCATAAGAAAAGTATTCAGTAAATTACGAGAAGTAAACTTAAAACTTCAGCTAGATAAATGCGAATTTTTAAAAAAAGAAACCGAATTTCTTGAACATATTGTTACAACTGAAGAAATTAAACCCAATCAAGAAAAAATAAAAGTTTTTCGTTAATTTTTTTATGAAACCTTTCAATATCGGAAACTTCGTTCTTGCTAGTTGTAATATTTGTTTTATAGCACGATATTGTATATCACAATAGTCATGTAAAACCTTCTTAATTTCTTCTTTTTCCTCATTATTGAGATGATCTAAACTAAAGTGGTTTGATTCATGTTAGTCATTCTTTATAGCCAAATTAAAAGGAAAATCTGATGGATCCATTCAATCTATTCCAATTTCTTCTTGTCTATCATCATCATGATTATATCTCATGAGAAATGGGAATCCATTCAATACTATTGTTTCTGTTTTGTAATCTATATTAGCATTACAATATTTAAGATATTCTCTTCCTAAAAGTATATCATAATTATTTGAAAATCATGCACGTAAAAGACTTGATGTGCTGGGCAAAGTTTACTTTGACAAAAACTTACTGAATTTTTTAATTCAATGGTCCCATTTATAGTATGTACTTTTAAAGGACAGCTGTTTAAAGGAAATTAAAAAAAATTCTTTTTAATTAAATTAATAGAAGATCCTGTATCTATAACACATTTAAATTCTGTGGTATTGATAATTATTGTGATATGTGGGTTTCCTGTTGATTTTCTTGATCCGAGGCTTGTTGATAAAAATTTTCAGTTTCCATTTTAACATGGCCACTTGAACTTTCTCTATGTCTTTTAAAAGGGGGTTTGGTGATTGAAATTCTGCCTGGTGAGACTGGTAATTTAATGGATTATTCATTCTACCTTGATTTAAATATTGTCTAAATTCATTAATTAATTGTTGTTGTTTATTTTGATTGTGCCCAATCTTAATGTGATTTTGTCCATTATAATTTCTATTGTAATTGTTATAATTATTATTTTTATTATTATTAGAATATGTTTTTTGAGAAACACCACCTTGATTATAACTGTTGGAAAACTGTTGATAATTTCCCTCATTCTTTCTATTGTTTTCATTTTTTTAACAGTTTTTATTATTTTTGAAGTATTAGATGACTTTGATTTATAAGTATTACTTTGAACATTATTTTCATATAATCTTTCTCTTTGAGCTACTTGTTTGAGTTTTGAAATTGTTGATATGTCGTATCTAGCCAATGTTATGAATATTCTATCTGGTAATTTTTTATTTATTACATCTTTAATTGTGTTGTTCATGGCATTTGTATAAAATATAGTATTATTTATGTCGCTTTCTAACATTAACTTATTAGAAATTAAGTACGACTTATATTCTAATTCTTTTATGAACTTACGAGCACTTCCATAAAAATTGGTGTTGTATAATCTTCTCAGTAGTTCTTCGTAGGGCGTCTGAGTTTTATATTCGTCTATTAGAGCTTTCTTCAATTCCTGCCATGTTCGGGCTGCTGAGAGTTGGGATACACGTTGCGCTGCTCCAAATATGCTGTCTCAGGTCTCTTGTTAGATAAAGTTCCAGGATGTAGTCCACTCGTCGAATAAACAGACTGAGGGTCTCACAGGTACCATCGAAAATAGGCACTTGATGTATTTGTCGTAGGGCTTGATTAAGCTGTTGCTCTGAGAGCTGCAATAATTCAGCCACTGGTTGTGTCATCTTGATGTAAGTACGTTTTGGTATGATGCAGTTAAAAACTGTTGATCACTTTCACTCTAACTTTTGTTAGTTCGTTAATTTGATAACATAAACACTCAAGTTCTTTGCGAATACACAAATAAAAAGATTATCAATTGTACATTTGCACTGTACAATGATCTATGACCACGTTAGAAAGTTTAAATCTGCGATGATCACAATAAGGTCCTTTTAATGTAACTCACGAAAGTTCTCTAACGGATACACACATACAAAGATTATCGATTGTACATTTGGGCTGTACAATGATCTATGATCACGCTAGAAATTTCGAGTCTTTTTTATGTTGTATCCTACCGGCTGCGCCAATAACAACTTTGATGATTCAGAATTTCAAAAAAAAAATAAATTTTATTGAATATTAATTCTAAATGCACATACGGGTGAAACTTAACCGCACTAACACGTTACATTCGTTTGAATCGAAAATTAAGTCTAAAATACAAAAGTGATTTCGCTTTATAAGAAAGCTCGGTTTAAGAATGAAATGGATTTATGTTTACGTCTTTTTGTTTATGAAAAGCAGATTTCTCGATTGAACTGTAATTGATATTCGAGTTGGATAAAGTGTAGCTGCATGTTTATGTTAAAGTTGTTAATGTTTCATAAAGTGAAACTGTCAACGCATCTAATAATACAATCTTTAGAAATTAATAAGTGTGGATTGAGAAAATCGTTATTAATTGCATAATTTGGTATTGTGAGTACGAATTGGATAAGTCACTATATATATATATATATATATATATATATATATATATATATATATATGTAGATCTATATATGTAAGACGCGCAGATTTAAGCACACACGAAAAACAATTGCGAACACTTCAAATGATAAAGCTGCAATGAGAGACGATCTGCAGAGCTGCTTAGCTGAAAGTCAAAGGCGGCCATTACCCAAAAAATAGAGTCAGTGTTCAATTCGGCAGAGGGGCTAAAGAGAGAACGAGAAAGAGCAGGCAGACAGATAACCAAGAGAGCGAATTGCTGTACGAAAGAAAAACTAAAAAGTTCTAACGGCGTATAATTGGCGTGTGTAAAACTAGTGTAAAGCATAAATTGCAATAAAATATAAAATTATAAAAAATAAGAAAAAATGCTAGAAAAGGTCTATAAAATTTTTTAGTGGATAAAAATATTTAAATTATGCAAATTTTATTTACGCTTGAAAAGTTGAAAAAATATTAAGGAATTCAAAAAATATTTGCATTTGTTTTATCAATGAATTAAAGCAGCAGCATTAGCAGCAAAAACTCATGCAAATTGCAAATACATACACATGCAAAAGCAAAAGCACAGCACAAAGCAGAAAAAATTAAACAATAAATGCAAAAATTTCACATTCACACTTGAAATTGTATTTATAATGTAATAATTTAATAAATACTTGATCTTCCTTCTTGGTTTTGAGCACAGAAAAAGGAAAAAAGATATATATATGTATATATAAGATAACAACGGATATGTTCTGACGAAGTGGCACAACCACAGCCACGCATCCAGCGGATGAACATGTTACACGTGCGCCTTATCAGCATATCGACTCCCGGTCAATTCTCCCAGACGGTAACACGATCCCCGAGCTTACGCAAGAGGGACCAGTGCAGAACCACGGAGACCAGTGCACAAGAGGGACCAGTGCCCAACCATACTCCACGTGCGCTGCATCAGCAGCATCGGTATCCGCTCAACACCCTGGAAACCAGACGGAGAGACCACCTGACGTCGGCACCAATAACAGCGACGTAACAAGTGCAGCGGGATCGCAGCCGGCAACAACGGCAACGTAGACGCAGGCACAACAACCAGCAGCAGCGTCAACATTATTATTTAATTAAGTCATTTAGTTAGTTCCAAAATTGTTCTGAATTAATAAACAAGTCGAGCTCCGCTCGCAAAATATATTTTTTAATAAACTAAAGAACCGAATGTACTAATTGACAGTTTAAATTCGCGAGTTATCCTTAAAAGTTGGTGTCTAGAGCTGCATAAAGTTCAGTGACTTTAAAACTGTAATGGTCAGGCTGCCGAGAGCGACTGCGCCGCTCACTCTCTGTAACTGTTCTGCAGCCTCGCAGCTCGGCAGCGGCTTATTACATATTAAATTGTCTGCATTACAAACTACTCACTCTCATTTTACATCTGTTACACATCAGTCGAACTGTCAACCCGTGTCAAGACTCTAACGTTCTTCTCGGTTGTATAGTGTCACTAATAAACAATCTAAAACCAACTTTTTTCATTTGTGATTTATATAATTAACGCCGCTAAAAAACCTTAGTGGTTCAACATTTGGAGGCCCCGGCGAGATACAAAGAAGTGAAAAGAACAATATTCCAATTAAAAATATTAACAATTTCACAAGGTTAAAGCGTGCCGCGAACCACTGTGCTGCGAACAGTTAAACGTTGTTGGTGCAAATAGTGTTTGAACGTTTGATCTTGTGCGCAAACACAAGCATACCCCTATACCGAGCTTAACCGTTATTGCGCGCTCTCTTTGTGCTGTGTTCGTTGCTGCAGTTGTTTAAGAAATTATATTTGCATTTAATACAACATGCAAAACGAGCTGCCAAGCACAATCGCGTCCGGAGATATTGGTACACCCTTAAACAGGGTTCCATATCTAAAACGAAAGGCGTCGTCAATCTTTAATAGAATATTGCGGTTGGACCAAACGTTGCATGAGGAGTGTGTTCAGTCGTATAGTGCAGCCGAAATCATGGTGCGACTTGAACTCGTCGAAGAGATGCAAGCCACGTTTAATCTCACTTACAATAGTCTAGAGGAGCTAGACTACGACGAGATCGGCAGTGAACTGCGTGACAAGTTTGATGAGGTGATCTTGACACTTAAAAGCAGGTTTCGTGTCCATCTTGAGCATCGTCAGTTGCGTGCACCACCTTCATCCACTATGAGGCCAGATGACAGTTTTGGGCAGTCAAGCAGTGCCTTCGAAATTCCTCGTCGAATTCGACTGGCTAAGCTTAAGCTCCCAACATTTTCTGGTGGATACACTGAATATGCAGATTTTGCTTCAGTCTTCAACAAATTGGTGAATGATGATCCACACCTTGAGCCTATGGAGAAAATCCAGCATCTCCGCTCTTGCCTATCGGGATGCGCCTTGGAATCGATTTGTTCTCTAGAGGTCTCGAGCTCGAATTACCCGTGGCCTTGGAGATTCTTCGCAAGCGATTCAGCAACAAGAAACTCGTGTTCCAGGCCCACGTGATGGAGATTTAAGCGCTCGCAGATCCTGCTTCAGCGACATCTTTGAGAGCATTTGCGGACAAGGTAAACGCACACATGCGTGCATTGCAGCCGTTAGGGAGCTTGGAACAGATAGCAGGCCGCATGGTCGTTCAGATACTCCTGCATAGGTTGGACAGGGCAACACAATCTGACTGGGAAGAAAAGTCAGCCATCGACCAAGTGCCCTCCACCGACGGGTTCCTACATTTCTTGGACACGCGATGTTAGCGCCTTGAAAGTGTGCAACATTCCATTGCCGCTTTAACGGCTGGCATTACTGGCACAAGTCGGAAGGCGCTAGTCGTTACTCAGGGTAGCCCTCACGTCTGCGCATGCTGCGAAGCTGGTGGACATGGAATTTACTCGTGTCCTCGGTTTTTGAATATGACGGCATCACAGCGTTACAAGGAGGCTTGTCGACTCGGAAGATGCATTAATTGCCTGAAGCTCGGGCATACTGTTCGGAACTGTAATGCCAGCCATTGTCGGCAATGCAAACAAAGGCATCACACATTGCTTCACACTGATGTTTTGCAGGATCAAGTGTCCATGTCTTCTCAGCCAGATGCTGCGCTTTCAGTACCACAGCAATATAGAGCACTTGCTGCTCAGAGTATTCCGCCAACAACCGTTCTCCTAGCGACACAAAGACAGCGCGCGATAACGGTCAACGTGCGGTGCACCAATATGCTTGTGTTTGCGCACAAGTTGAAACGTTTAAACACTTTTTCACCAACATCGTTTAACTGTTCGCAGCACCGTGGTTCGCTTAAACGCTTAAACTTTGTAAAATTGTAAATAATTGTTTAGTTGGAATATTGTTCTTTTCACTTCTTTATATCTCGAAGGGGCCTACAAATGTTAAACCACTAAGCATTTTTAGAGGCGTTGACGATATAAAATTAGATGAAAAAATGCACGGTGTGAGATTTGGTTTTGTATTGTTTATTTGTGCAACTATACAACCGAGAAGAATGTTAGCCTCTTGACACGGGTTGACAGTTTGACTATTATGTGAGAGGTGCAAAGTGAGAATGACAATAATAATTTGTAATGCAGACATAGAATGTGTAAGAAGCCGCTGCCGAGCTGCGAGGCTGTAGAACAGTTACGGAGAGTGAGCAGCGCAGTCGCTGTCGGCAGCCTGACAATTACAGTTTTCCAGCCACTCAACCTTATGTTGCTCCCGACACAGACCTTGTTCGGAAGAATTAATAAAATAAAACATAACAAATACAATAATTTTCCAGATATCAATAAGACCAATAAACAATAAGATCAAGTACCACTAAAACCAATATATCAATAATACCAGTTATCATATTAAATACAATACAAACCGCCCAATACATTAATGCTTCTTTATATACTACCGCTTTAGTATGAAGCAGACCAGTTACCAGTTATAAATAATGCCAAATACAACATACCAAATACAATACAAAATGCCCAATACATTAATGCTTCTTTAAATACTACCGCTTTAGTATGAAGCAGACCTTGTTCGGAAGAATTTTCTTTCTTATACGGCCTACCTGCACAATGGCAAAGCTTACCAGCTCTCGTACTTACCTGAACTCTTCTCGTATCTCACGTGGTCCACACGTCGATGGCGCTTGTGAGTTTCTGCATAATGACAAATGGCATATGTGTCCCATTAAATTAATGCTCAGCACAGGCTCGCATGTTTACTTGAAAAAAAAAAAACAGTTATCAATAATGCCAAATAAAACATACCAAATAAAATAATTTTCCAGATATCAATAAGACCAACAAACAATAAAATCAAGTACCAATATCAATAATACCAGTTATCAATAATGCCACATGCCAAATACAATAATTTTTCAGATATTAATAAGACCAATTAACAATAAGATCAAGTACCACTATAACCAATATATAAATAATACCAATTATCAATATAGCCAGATACAACATGCCAAATACAATACATTATATGTCCAATTAAATTTATGCTCAGCACAGGCTCGCATGTTTACTTGAAAAGAAAAAGGCAGTCGCAGTCGGAGTTCGCTTGACGTCGTCGCCGCCGGCCCGCGCATCACTACCACGCGGAAAAAAAATTAACTTGTGCTTATTTTATTTCTTTCTGCGAGCAATTAAAATCAACTTTATTTAATAAACTTTTATTTGAAACCAAATAAAACCAACTAAAAACAATTAATAAGTGCAATAATAATGTGCAATAAAATTGTTCAAATTATATTAGACAATTATAGTGAGCCGTGTGTGCCGCTGACCAAAGCTATTGAAAATTTGTTTTATCTAATAACTTTTATTTAAAACTAAATAAAATTAAATAAAATCAATAAAAAAGTGCAATAACTAGCAAATGAAAGTAAATTTTGCCAATTTTGAATAAAATTGTGCAAATTATAGTGAGTTCAGTGCTACCAATATCAGTGAGTGAAAAGTGCAATTTCGGATGACAAAAATCATGCCCAGACGCAGGTCCGAAGCAACAGGTTATGAGCGTAGTAAGATGCATAATACTCTACGCTGCTCCTATCTGGGCCACAGCGTTTAAGGTGGAGTAATATGGAAGATGCTAGGAATGTCATCTTCCAATGTGGGCGAATCCAGGAGACGAGAACCCAGCTTGCTGCTTCCGTATGGAGCGTGATCACAGCTAACAACCTGGTACCCATCATGCGATCCAGTAGGAGTAATTGGAATGCAGTGTCTCTTTTTGCCGAAACAACAGCGAAAACGCTTCGCGCCCTAGAGCGTCAACGTCGGCAAGTACAGTAGGGGACCCACAACATCCTGGAAAGCAATACTTCACGGTCAAATATTTAAATATAATTGTAGATGTTTAGGAAAAAAAAACACCCATACAAACAACTTAAGGTCGAGTTAAGTTGATTGCGTAATTTGATTATCGTTCACAGCTTGTTTGCTATTTCGAGTTGCCAACTTTTTTCGTCTTATTCTTCATCTTCTATTTCTTTTCCATTTTATCCTTACTTACTTATCTGACTACACTTGGCGGCACTTGACGCATTTGGCGCGTTTAATTCCTTTTTTGAAACTCGTAGCCTTCGCCAACTATCATTATACATTATTATTTATATACATGTATTTATTTATGTATGCAAGATTTACATAAATTATGCATTTGATTGAATATTCAAATAAGCTGGGTGTGCATTAAATAATGTAAAATAAATACAGCATGAACGACAAAATTAAAACATCGACTTTTGTGCAAAGTAGACGTGTCTAATTTTGCTCTTATTAAATCACTTGAATTCTGTAATTTTCACTGTATTTTAATACTTTAAAGGTACCAATTTTAACATTAATACTGTGTAGTGCGTTATTACTGGTGCTAGTGTCAAGAATTTTTTTTTTTGCTATTAAAAAATTTAATTTCTTTGTATATTTTACAAACAGGGCGCGTCGCTAACAGCTGTGTTTATTTCGCTTACTCTCGTCTTTTACTTTTCGATATATTGAAAGTGCTATTAACTATATTTTTGAATTAAGTGTTCCTAGGATGTATCATTCTAAGTCCACTAAAAAACCTTGGTTCTCTAGGGAACTTTGAAGACTTCAAAATTTGAAATCCAAATTTTACAAAAAATTGTAGGCTTACTGATTTTTCAACGAATGTTAGTCTGGCTTTGATAGTGCATACTTAACTCGCTGTAGACTACAATTTGCAAAGATCCTAAGCAGTTCTACAATTTCGTAAATCTTAAAAGCAGAACTGCTACATATGCGCTGCTAGTACCGATCAATCTATTTCAGACTTATTAGCAAATTTTTTCCAGGACACATATTCGTCTAAGTTTTATGATTCTAAATGTCCTTATCCTTATAGAATTTATCCATCTAACTCTGTTTTCGGTCCGCAGATTACGCAAAGATCGTAAGGTTGTGAGCTGAGTTTGGTCAAGCCATCTTTTTTTTTTTTTCTCTTTTTTTCAGATACTATGCTAATTCGCTCTGTAAGCCAATTCTTTAACTTCATTGTTTGTCCGTTTCGACTGGTTTATTTCCTGAGTTATGTAAAGAATCTTATGTTACATTAAAAAGGCTCTAAGTCTGATGTAATGAACTATAGAGCTATTTCTAAGTTGTCCGCTATTCCTTTGAGAAAATCAAAGCCCAGCATGGCTTTGTGAGATCCAAATCTACTACCACAAACTTATTGGAACTCTCCTCTATTGTCACTAGTGGGTTTCATACCACGATGCAAACGGTAGAAGATAAACTGACTTCAGTAAAGCATTTTGATTCTGTAAACCATTCTCTCCTAATGCACAAGTTGTCACTTCTTGTTCCTCATCTATCTATCTTTCTATTACTATATAAAAATAAGTCGGGTTTTCCTTCCTGACGATATAACTCCAGAACGCACGAACCGATTTCCACGGTTTTCATTTGTTGGAAACGTCTCGGGCTCCGTGAGGTTTATAGCAAACAAAGATCAGGAAAAATTTCAACATGAAAGCTGGAAAATCATTTTTTATTTCTAGAGGAAAGCGGGAAAATAATTTTTTATACATACCGGATAGAGGATGTTTTAAAATTTTTGCGGACATAGCTGCTTCAAAAAAGACAAATCTCTCCTAAAGAAGGACAAATTGGCCACACTAACACACACACACATATTTAAAGATGGACAGCGCCACATAAACCAAGGCACTAGGGATAAACTATCCAAGTTGGAAGCCCTGGCTAAGCCGTACCGAACGGCAAGTAGTAGCTAACTTATCCAAACGTAGCATGGTTACAACCTCAGGAGCACTAAACAGCCAGCGGGATTCGAGTCAGGCTGAACGTCAAAACCCGCCGAAGAAGAGTAAGGAGACCGCTGGAGGACAACCGACGGAAGGAGCTGCAACAACAGCGAAACCACCGACCCCATTTACTACTTGCAAAAAAGCCAATAACGAGTGGGTTGAGGGAAACAGGAAGCCCCAGCCGCAGCACAGAACTAATCCTGCGAAGCCTCTAAGGAAGGCGAAAACCGATGCTGTACTAATTACTGGTGCGGATAATGTCTCATATGCGGATATTATAAGATCCGTTAAAGTAATCCTGCAATGAGAAGCCTAAGTGAAGATGGCAAGATGGCAAAATGGAAAGTTGTTTAACAGGGTTCAGGAAGACGGTGTCAATCGCGTTAAGATGTTTAGCCTCAGCCATTAGAACTTTTTGGTTTTCCTTTCGTACAGCAATTCGTTTTCTTGGTTGTCTGCCTGCTCTTTCTCGATCTCTCTTTAGCCCCACTGGCAAATTGAACACTGACTCTATTTTTTGGGTAATGGCCGCCTTTGACTTTCAGCTAAGCAGCTCTGCAGATCGTCTCTCATTACAGTTTTGGCATTTGAAATGATCGCAATTGCTTAAATCTGTGCGTCTTACATATATATATATATATATATATATATATATTTTCTCTGATCAAAACCAAGAAAGAAGATTAAGTATTTGTTATATTATTACATTATTAAGACAATTTCAAGTGTGAATGTGAACAACTTCTCTATAGGGCTCCAGGTGTGGATCATCATCCATCAATGTGCTGAGAACCGACGTAAAATCTGCACATTCAGTGTACCCACCAGAAATCGTTGGAAGCTTAAGCTCAGGCAGTCGAATTCGACGAGTACTTTCGGAGACTTTCGCCTTTCGCTTTAGATATGGAACCCTGTTTAAGGTTGTACCAAAATCTCCGGACGCGATAGTGCTTGGCAGCTCGTTTTGCATATTGTAATAAATTCAAATATAATTGCTTAAACAGCTGAGGCAAACGAACACAGCACAAAGAGAACACGCGATAACGGTCAAAGTTCGGTACACCAATATGCTTGTGCTTGCGAACAAGTTGAAACGTTCAAACTCTTTTGCACCAACATCGTTTAACTGTTCGCAGCACAGTGGTTCGCTTAAACGCTTAAACTTTGTGACATTGTAAATGTTTGTTTATTTGGAATATTTTTCTTTTCACTTCTTTATATCTCGCCGGGGCCTCCAAATGTTAAACCACTAAGCATTTTTAGAGGCGTTGACGATATAAAATTAGATGAAAAAATGCACGGTGTGAGATTTGGTTTTGTATTGTTTATTTGTGCAACTATTCAACCGAGAAGAATGTTAGCCTCTTGACACGGGTTGACAATTTGACTATTATGTGAGAGGTGCAAAGTGAGAATGACAATAATAATTTGTAATGCAGACATAGAATGTGTAAGAAGCCGCTGCCGAGCTGCGTGGCTGTAGAACAGTTACGGAGAGTGAGCAGCGCAGTCGCTGTCGGCAGCCTGACAATTACAGTTTTCTAGCCACTGAACCTTATGTTGCTCCCGACACAGACCTTGTTCGGAAGAATTAATAAATTAACACATAACAAATACAATAATTTTCCAGATATCAATAAGACCAATAAACAATAAGATCAAGTACCACTAAAACCAATATAACAATAATACCAGTTATCAATAATGCCAAATACAACATACCAAATAAAATAATTTTCCAGATATCATATCAATAAGACCAATAAACAATAAAATCAAGTACCAATATCAATAATACCAGTTATCAATAATGCCACATACCAAATACAATAATTTTTCAGATATCAATAAGACCAATTAACAATAAGATCAAGTACCACTAAACCAATATATTAAAAAAAAAAACAATTATTAATAATTCCAAATAAAACATGCCAAATACAATAATTTTCCAGATATCAATAAGACCAATAAACAATAAGATCAAGTACCACCATAACCAATATATAAATAGTACCAATTATCAATATAGCCAGATACAACATGCCAAATACAATACAAAATGCCCAATACATTAATGCTTCTTTATATACTACCGCTTTAAATTGAACCAGACAAGTTAACAGTTATCAATAATGCCAAATACCACATATCAAATACAATACAAAAACGCCCAATATATTAATGCTTCTTTAAATAGTACCGCTTTAGTATGAAGCAGACCTTTTTCGGAAGAATCTTTTTTCTTATACGGCCAACCTGCCCAATGGCAAAGCTTACCAGCTCTCGTACTTACCTGAGCCCTCCCCGTATCTCACGTGGTCCACACGTCGATGGCGCTTGTGAGTTTCTGCATAATGCCAAATGTCTTACGTGTCCAATTAAATTCAGGCTCTGCACAGGCTCGCATGTTTACTTGAAAAAAAAACAGTTATCAATAATGCCAAATAAAAGATAGCAAATACAAAAATTTTCCAGATATCAATAAGACCAATAAACAATAAGATCAAGTACCACTGAACCAATATATCAACAAAAAAAAAAAAAAACAATTATTAATAATTCCAAATAAAACATGCCAAATACAATAATTTTCCAGATATTAATAAGACCAATTAACAATAAGATCAAGTACCACTATAACCAATATATAAATAATACCAATTATCAATATAGCCAGATACAACATGCCAAATACAATACATTATATGTCCAATTAAATTTATGCTCAGCACAGGCTCGCATGTTTACTTGAAAAGAAAAAGGCAGTCGCAGTCGGAGTTCGCTTGACGTCGTCGCCGCCGACCCGCGCACCACTACCACGCGGAAAAAAAATTAACTTGTGCTTATTTTATTTCTTTCTGCGAGCAATTAAAATCAACTTTATTTAATAAACTTTTATTTGAAACCAAATAAAACCAACTAAAAACAATTAATAAGTGCAATAATAATGTGCAATAAAATTGTTCAAATTATATTAGACAATTATAGTAAGTCGTGTGAGCCGCTGACCAAAGCTATTGAAAATTTGTTTTATCTAATAACTTTTATTTAAAACTAAATAAAATTAAATAAAATCAATAAAAAAGTGCAATAACTAGCAAATGAAAGTAAATTTTGCCAATTTTGAATAAAATTGTGCAAATTATAGTGAGTTCAGTGCTACCAATATCAGTGAGTGAAAAGAGAAATTTCGGATGACAAAAATCATGCCCAGACGCAGGACTTTGTCGTCGAATTCTGGAGAGGATCGGTTTTCCTCCATGCTGTCAGAGAAGGATTTCTTCCAGACCCCGGACCTGCTCATTTGGAGGCACTGGAGGAGCCGAACATCGACTACGATTTCTCTAGACGAAAGTAAAGATAAATATAAAGTAATGGATGCGCTCGTAGAATTTGGGGTTCCACCATATCTATTACGAATGATCGAAAGCTATTTCAGCGGAAGCCAACTCTTGTACGACACCATCACTGGATAGTCTACCCACAATGTATCTATAGGTGTTCCGCAGGGATCGCTCTTAGGTCCCCTATTATGGAACCCGATGTACGATGGCATCCTGCGGGTCAATCTACCAGACCAATCCGATCTTTTTGGATTCGCCGACGATATTGCGTGTGTCACAATTGCAAAAGATTTAAAACGAACTGAGGAATCCTGCAACGAGAGCATAACTCGAATTCAAGATTGGCTCAACGAGTCAGGGTTGGAGTTGGCGGCCCATAAAACAGAGGCCGTGCTGATTAGTAGCCGCAAAAAAGTCGAGACTGCGCATATCACAGTTGTTCAAGATTGAATCAAAGCGGACAAACAAGTATCTAGGCGTTATGATAGACACTAGACTTTGGTACAGAGAACACTTAGCATATGTTCACCAGAAAGCGGCGACATAGTGTAATTCACGATCCCGAATGCTGATGAACACACGAGGTCCGAAGCAACAGGTCATGAGCGTAGTAAGATGCATAATACTCTACGCTGCTCCTATCTGGGCCATAGCGTTTAAGGTGGAGTCATATGGAAGATGCTAGGAATGTCATCTTCCAATGTGGGCGAATCCAGGAGACGAGAACCCAGCTTGCTGCTTCCGTATGGAGCGTGATCACAGCTAACAACCTGGTACCCATCATGCGATCCAGTAGGAGTAATTGGAATGCAGTGTCTCTTTTTGCCGAAACAACAGCGAAAACGCTTCGCCCCCTTAGAGCGTCAACGTCGGCAAGTACAGTAGGGGACCCACAACATCCTGGAAAGCAATACTTCACGGTCAAATATTTAAATATAATTGTAGATGTTTAGGAAAAAAAAACACCCATACAAACAACTTAAGGTCGAGTTAAGTTGATTGCGTAATTTGATTATCGTTCACAGCTTGTTTGCTATTTCGAGTTGCCAACTTTTTTCGTCTTATTCATCATCTTCTATTTCTTTTTCATTTTATACTTCCTTACTTATTTACTTATTTACTTATCTGACTACACTTGGCGGAACTTGACCAATTTGGCGCGTTTAATTCCTTTTTTGAAACTCGCAGCCTTCGCCAAATAATCATTATACATTATTATTTATATACATGTATTTATATATATATGCAAGATTTACATAAATTATGCATTTGATTGAATATTCAAATAAGCTGGGTGTGCATTAAATAATGTAAAATAAATACAGCATGAACGACAAAATTAAAACATCGACTTTTGTGCAAAGTAGACGTGTCTAATTTTGCTCTTATTAAATCACTTGAATTCTGTAATTCTCACTGTATTTTAATACTTTAAAGGTACCAATTTTAAAATTAATACTGTGTAGTGCGTTATTACTGGTGCTAGTGTCAAGAAATGTGTGTTTGCTATTAAAAAATTTAATTTCTTTGTATATTTTACAAACAGGGCGAGTCGCTAACAGCTGTGTTTATTTCGCTTACTCTCGTCTTTTTACTTTTCGTCACTCTCCTAACTTGTGCTCTCTCATTGCATGCATATCTGTATAGCTTGCGCTCTTAACGCCAGCTCTTAACATTAATTCTCTTGCTTTGTTTGCATTGTGTTGTTGCTGTTTGTTATACTACAGCACTCGACACCGATTTAGTTACATTTTAAATATAACTCACTTCTTATTATTTCTCAATTTCTATTTACGTTTTTATATCTCCTTACTTCATGACTTCGTGCTGCATTAAAGTCTGTAAGGTAATGTCCGATCCTAAGGTAGATTTTATAACCTGCTAGTTGTGTGACAATCTAGCGCATGTTAAATGAGCGGGTTTTCACAGTGCGTGTTGAAGATTACATCGCCAATAAGACGAGTCTTAAATGGTGTTGTAAAGCTTGCCGTGAGACGGAGATTAATATGAAATCATTTGCAATGCATACGCGCAATAATTTCTGCGCGTTAAAAAAACTTTGACCTTTGTAAGGAATTCCAGGCAATGCAATTTAAGTTTAATATGATATGAGTTAATGTCTTCTAACGAGTTTCTGTCGGGACTTCTTAAACTAAATCTATCTCAGGTCAACTCAATTCGAAATTGGAACCGAATACTTGATCTTGTCTTTGTATCTCATCAGGCATGCGAATGCGATGTTGTAAGAATTGATCCTTTAGTTTCACTTGAAGATGCGTTTCACCCCACTTTAGAGCTCGCGATTTTGCTGTCACCATCTGGGCAAAATAAAACATTTCAATCCACTAAATATTACTGCTGTCGTAAAGTAAACTTTAGTGATTTCAATAATAACGATTGGTCGGAATTGTACTCTTCTAATAATTTAAAGTGCTATTAACTCTATTTTTGAAATAAGTGTTCCTAGGATGTATCATTTAAAGTCTACAAAACTACCTTGGTTCTCTAGGGAACTTTGAAGACTTCTAAATTTGAAATCCAAATTTTATAAAAAATTGGTAGGCTTACTGATTTTTCAACGAATGTTAGTCTGGCTTTGATAGTGCATACTTAACTCGCTGAAGACTACAATTTGCAAAAGATCCTAAGCAGTTCTACAATTTCGTAAATCTTAAACGCAGAACTGCTACATATGCGCTGCTAGTACCGATCAATCTACTTCGGACCTTTTGGCAGAATTTTTTGCAGGATACATATTCGTCTAAGATTTACGATTCTAAGTGTCCTTATCCGTATAGAATTTATCCATCTAACTCTGTTTTCGGTCCGCAGATTACGGAAAGTTCGTTAGGTTGTGAGCTGAGTTTGGTCAAGAGTGAGATCCAAATCTACTACCACAAACTTATTGGAGCTCTCCTCTATTGTCATTAGTGGGTTTCATAGCACGATGCAAACGGACGTTATTTACACTGACTTCAGTAAAGCATTTTGATTCTGTAAACCATTCTCTCCTAATGCACAAGTTGTCACTTCTTGTTCCTCATCTATCTATCTATCTATCTATTACTATATAAAAATAGGTTGGGTTTTCCTTCCTGACGATATAACTCCAGAACGCACGAACCGATTTCCACGGTTTTCATTCGTTGGAAACGTCTCGGGCTCCGTGAGGTTTATAGCAAACAAAGATCAGGAAAAATTTCAACATGAAAACGGGAAAATCATCTACAGCAAAGCGGGAAAATAATTTTTTATACATACCGGATAGGGGATGTTTTAAAATTTTTGCGGACAAAGCTGCTTCAAAAATGATAAATCTATCCTAAAAAACACAAATTGGCCACACTAACACACACACACATATTTAAAGGTGGACAACGCCACATAAACCAAGGCACTAGGAATAAACTATCCAAGTTGGAAGCCCTGGTTAAGCAATACCGAACGGCAAGTAGTAGCTAACTTATCCAAACGTAGCATGGTTACACCCTCAGGAGCGGTAAACAGCCAGCGGGATGTTAGTCAGGCTGAACGTCAAAACCCGCCGAAGAAGAGTAAGGTGACCGCTGGAGAACAACCGACGGAAGGAGCTGCAACAACAGCGAAACCACCGACCCCTTTTACTACTTGCAAAAAAGCCAATAACGACTGGGTTGAGGGAAACAGGAAGCCCCAGCCGCAGGACAGAACTAATCTCGCGAAGCCTCTAAGGAAGGCGAAACCCGATGCTGTACTAATTACTGGTGCGGATAATGTCTCATATGCGGATATTATAAGATCGGTAAAAGTAATCCTGCAATGAGAAGCCTAAGTGAAGACGTCCAAGGGATACGAAGAACCTAAAATGGCAAGTTGTTTTTTACCAGGTTTCAGGGAGACGGTGTCAATCGCGTTAAGATGTTTAGCCTCAGTGAAACCCAAACGGACCTTGTTGAGATCCGCGATCTCGACGAGACTACAAAAAAAAGAGGAGGTGCTGCAGGCACTCCATACTACACTAGAGGATGCTAACATTGAGATCGATGAGGGATGGCACTCAAACGGCTTCAGTTCTGCTACCGAGACCACATACAATGAAGATTATTGAGAGCAGCTATAGAATTGGATGTGTCATATGTCGCGTAAGACAAGTGGATAGACCCAATCCGTGCTTCAAGTGCTTCTAGGAGGCAGTAAGCTGCATAAGCAAGAACGACTTTCGATGCTAATGCCTTAAATGTGGGAAGGTAGGCCATACCCACAATGTATGTATTAATTCGCAAAAATGTGTGATATGCACGTTCAGGCGGTGATACTGACCTTGCGGCAGGCAGCTTTATGTGTCCAGCCTTCAGTGATGTCAAAATTAATAATAAATGTTAAGGACACTACAGCTAAACGAGAACCACTGCAGAGTGGCCCAAGACTTGATACAGACTGTTCAGGAGGGAAAGATTCAGATTGCCATCCTTAGTGAGCCATATCGTCAGGAATATACCGGAATGTGGTATAGCGACGAAACTGGAATATCGGCAATATGGACGTGCGAATACGCAGGTGCTCCATTAACCGAAAGCTGGCGAGGTAAGGGTTTTGTGAGAGCAAAGGTTAAAGGGATCTGGATCTACAGCCACTATCTGGCGCCTAGTTTGGATCTATCGGAATTCTCAACCATTATGGACGAACTGACCATCGGCATCAGAGATCATAGCCCAAGTATTGTGGCAGGAGATTTTAACGCCTGGACTGAGGAATGGGGTTGGAAGTCGACAAACGCACTTGGCCGTGTTATCCTAGATTCCTTCGCCTCGTTGCATATTGCCCTGGTGAACACTAAATCAGTTTTCACATTCTCGAGAGCGGGTTCTGGATCAGTTATCGATCTTAACTTCTCTGATCGCTCTATCGCGGCGACTGCTAACTGGAGGTTAATGAACTGCTATACTGGAGGTGACCATAGCTTAATATTGGTCAAAATTGGCTCTACTAGAGACGCGAGAGTATGGACAGCTGTCCCGAGAAGAGTGTATTGTGCTGAATCAATAGATACAAGCTCCGTAACCACAAGCGGTGATGCCGAGAACAGAACTGTCGAAATCACAAGCACAATACAGAATGCAAGTGATCGAAGTATGCAGACGAGGAAGATCTACCGCAGATCTACACACTGATGGAACGATGTAATTGCAGCTGCAAGATCCAATTGTATGATAGCTAACAGACTCATAGATCCCGTGGAACATCTTCGATCCAGGAGCGAAGAGATTAAGAGAAGAGATTAAAAAAAGGCAATACGCACGATTAAGCGGAATCTATTCTTATAACTTTGTGACTCCGCCGATCGTGATCCCTTGGGAAAGGCATACAAGACAACTTCAACTTAAAAATAAAGTGGAGGCCCTATTCCCTATACAGCGTGTACCTAACATAGCTTCACATCCGGTAACCCAAGAGAACTGGTGTGTATGTAGAGGAAACAATCACCGCTGCCAGAGAGTTGAAGGCAAACAAAGTGCCTGGCCCTGACGGAATTTCTAACAGAGCTGTCAAACTGGCCCTCACACTCCAAGCTGGAGTCTTCGCAGACGTCTATACAACGAGCTTTACTGAAGGAGTGTTCCCCACATGATAGAAAAAATCTCAGTTGCTACTGTTGCTCAAGCCGGGGAAGTCTCCCGCCTGCGCATCTGCATATAGCCCGATATGCCTTTTGGACTCCATGGGAAAAGTGCTCGAGAAGCTGATGGCCAATTGGATACAAACGGCTATCGACCAGTCAGGAGGGCTTTCAGCAAACCAGTTCGGATTCCGCAAAGCCAAGTAGACAATCGACGCAATATCGAAAGTCACTAACGCTGCGTCAAACGCTATACAAGGCACCCGATGAAAAGGAGGCAGCAAGCAGTACTGTATTGTAACGACGCTCGACGTGAAGAATGCTTTTAACTCGGCAAGACCAGATAAAGTAATGGATGCTCGTAGAATTTGGGGTTCCACCATATTTATTACGAATGATCCAAAGCTATTTCAGCGAAAGCCAACTATTGTACGACACCATCACTGGACAGTGTACCCACAATGTATCTATAGGTGTTCCGCAAGGATCGCTCTTGGGTCCCCTATTATGGAACCCGATGTACGATGTCATCCTGCGGGTCAATCTACCAGACCAAACCGATATTTTTGGATTCGCCGACGATATTGCGTGTGTCACAATTGCAAAAGATTTAAATCGAACTGAGGAAACCTGAATTCAAGATTGGCTCAACGAGTCAGGGTTGGAGTTGGCGGCCCATAAAACAGAGGCCGTGCTGATTAGTAACCGCAAAAAAGAGACTGCGCATATCACAGTTGGTCAAGTCACGATTGAATCAAAGCGGACAATTAGGTATCGAGGCGTTGTGATAGACACTAGACTTTGGTATAGAGAACACTTAGCATATGTTCACCAGAAAGCGGCGACAGTGTAGTCCAAGATCCCGAATGCTGATGAACACACGAGATCCGAAACAACAGGTCATGAGCGTAGTAAGATGCATAATACTCGACGCTGCTCCTATCTGGGCCACAGCGTTTAACGTGGAGAGCGTTGAACAGGAGACGAGAACCCAGCTTGCTGCTTCCGTGGGGAGCGTGATCACAGCTAACAACCTGGTACCCATCATGCTCTCCAGTAGGAGTAATTGGAATGCAGTCTGCAAGTACAGTAGGGAAACCACAATATCCTGGGAAGCAATCATTCACGGTCAAATATTTAAATATCATTGTTAGTAGGGTGGAAAGGGGGTTTCTGGCACACTTTTTCATACAAACCTAGGATTGTTTTTGTTAGTTGTGTAGAGCAAATGAGTGTCCGATAAGTGAAAAAATCATTCCTGAGTGCGATCGATAAGTGAAAAATGCAACCTTGTGCTATGAGAGCGGGAGGTTTGAATTTGAGTTTGTGAGTAGTGATCGTGATAAGTGAAAAAAATGCGACCATGTGTTATGAGAGCGGGAGGTTTGAATTTGAATTTGAATTTGTGAGTTGTGTTCGATAAGTGTGAAATGCGGGCTTGCGTTATGAGAGCGCGGGAGGTTTGAATTTGAATTTGAATTTGCGAGTTGTGAAGGTCGGAATCTGACTTGGATGCTTCAGTCCGTGATTCATTTTCACAGCCGAATGTGTAGTTGATAAGCCTGAAAGTCTTAATGTTTCTTGGTTAAGTATACTAATGGGAAAAAAGATTTTTAGAAAATGTGTGTGTGTGTGTGTGTGTGTAGTTGCAAGATTTGGAGTCCAGTATAAGAAAAAGGCTTATGAATATTGAACTAATAATTAGTTCAGAAAGAAAAAATCATTTTCACAGCCGAATGTGTAGTTGATAAGCCTGAGAAAGTCTTAATGTTTCTTGGTTAAGTATACTAATGGGGAAAAAAGATTTTTTAGAAAATGTGTGTGTGTGTGTGTGTGTGTGTCTGTAGTTGCAAGATTTGGAGTCCAGTATAAGAAAAAGGCTTATGAATATTGAACTAATAATTAGTTCAGAAAGAAAAAATCATTTTCACAGCCGAATGTGTAGTTGATAAGCCTGAAAGTCTTAATGTTTCTTGGTTAAGTATACTAATGGGAAAAAGATTTTTTAGAAAATGTGTGTGTATGTGTGTTTGTGTGTGTGTAGTTGCAAGATTTGGAGTCCAGTATAAGAAAAAGGCTTATGAATATTGAACTAATAATTAGTTCAGAAAGAAAAAATAATTTTCACAGCCGAATGTGTAGTTGATAAGCTTGAAAGTCTTAATGTTTCTTGGTTAAGTATACTCATGGGGAAAAAGATTTTTAGAAAATGTGTGTGTATGTGTGTGTGTGTGTGTAGTTGCAAGATTTGGAGTCCAGTATAAGAAAAAGGCTTATGAATATTGAACTAATAATTAGTTCAGAAAGAAAAAATCATTTTCACAGCCGAATGTGTAGTTGATAAGCCTGAAAGTCTTAATGTTTCTTGGTTAGAGTATACTCATGGGGGAAAAAGATTTTTAGAAAATGTGTGTGTGTGTGGTTGCAAGATTTGGAGTTTTCTGCTATATAAGCAGCGAATTATACTTTAAAATTATTTACAAAGCAACCATCTAGCCTTGCAAACCAGATCTTAAGCTATACATCATGACGGACATCAATTCGGATTCTGAGGTTTCAAAGTTGAACTCAATTGGAATTTCATACAAGAGACCAATTGAGAGCATTAAAAATCTCAACTTTAACACGATGATTCCTATTATTTCGGCTGATAAAAGGAATACTCGATTCGGTGAGAGAGGTAATGTTAACATTCAAAGACTATGTAGTGTTTTTACCAGAACGCTACAATAGTTTGTCGAAGGAGGACATACTCGCCCTATCACAACAACAACATTATTTAATTAAAGAAAAAGTTGGCGAATATAATTATAATTTAAAATTTGTATCAGATAAAATAAAAACATTTTAAATAAAGTGTACAAATAATTATACTCTAAAATTTTTTACAAAATACAATAAAACGTTTTAAATAAAAAAAAATAATGTCTTCTCTATGTGAATTTTGTGGAAAAACTTTTTCAGAATAATGTCAATTTGAGACGACACATACGAAATGTGCATACTAATATCAACAATGCAACACGTTATTGCGATTTATGTAAAAAGCATGTATCGAACACTAAATGGATACATCATTTGCGTACAAATTTGCATAAACAGTTGTCTAGCGTGCGAATAAACTTAAACTTAAAACGTGTAAGAAGTGCATTCCGCAATCGCATTGAATCGTATATGATTGAAAATCCCGATAAGCAATGTTTAAATATTACACAATTTTTTCAGTTAATCGATGAACAAGTGAAAAATTTAATAAAAGACGCACTAAACAATCATATAAATATAAAGTTTAATTTTGAACTATTTTGCAATTATGTTTTAATTAAAGAAAGTGAAGACTATTACCAACTCGATCTTAAATCACATCAAACGAAAATGGTAGTATTACAGTTGACAACATGTGGCAACAAAGACAATGAACTAAATGAGATGATTAATAATTTATATAATTATATAAAAAATGAAATGAGTGAATTTCAAGAACGAGACAGCGGTTGGTCATTAACTGAAATAGTGTATTTAGAAGTGAATATAAATAAGTATCAACCGCTAAGGGGTTCAAATTATATTCGCCTTCCAACAAAAATATCAAATTAAAAAGCATGTGTTAATGTGAAAAATAATGATGTTTATTGTTTTAAATGGGCATTAATATCAGCCGTCTTTGATGCCGAGGCGGATGCTATTGTTAATAATAGCTTTAGAATTTCTTTTATACAAGAAATTGGGAATTAATGACATTAAATCGGATATAATTACTAAATAATAAAACATTAAATTTCATGGGATTAGAGTCTCCGACACCGGTCGATAGCCTTAAAACGTTTGAGAATAATAATCCTGAAATTAGTATAACGGTCTTGGGATTGGACACAGATGACAGCACAATAATCGGACCATATTATTTCACCAATAATAAAACTCACAACGTATTACACAAAATATACTTGTTACTGCTCGAAAAAGATGACAAATATCACTATGTTTGGATCAAAAAATATTTCACGGTAAGTCGCATTAAGATAATTTAAATATTCCAATATCTTTTCTTATGATTTATTTCGTTTTAGACTTCTTAGCAAGCAATTGAAAAGAAAAAATCAAAAATGTATTTATGCAACACATGTCTACAACATTTCTATGATAACGACAAGCTGAAACGTCATAGTCTAGAGTGTAATAAAATTGTAACTGAGATGCCGGAAATGAATACCGATAATTCGATATTAAGATTTAAAAATTATAAAAAACAATTAGACGTTCCCTTTGTAGTATATAGCGATTTTGAATGTATATTAGAAGAGATAGATATTAAGAGTTCAGATAATATAAATTTAATTCAAAACATATACCATATGCATACAGTTATTACATAAAATGTTCATATAATAACAACTTGAATATACATAGAATATATCATGGCAAAGACTGTACATCACATTTCATACAGAGCATATATAACGATTGTTTAATGTTATACAAAAATCATTTAAAACCAATTCAACCTTGTCAATTAACAATTGAACAATTAAATTCCTTTCAACTAGAACAAAATTGTCATATATGCGGAAATTTACTCACTGAAAGCGATAAGGTTTTAGATCATTGTCATTTAACAGGTGAATATAGAGGCGCTGCTCATAATGAATGTAACTTAAATTTTAAATTACCGAAATTTTTTCCCGATATTTTTTCATAATCTCTCTGCATACGATTGTCATTTATTTGTGAAAGAATTATCACAAATCGAAGGTGATATCAATATAATACCGTTAAACAAAAAATTTTATATATCTATATCGAAGAAAATTTATATCGATCATCAAGAATGTATAGAACTAAGATTTTTAGATTCGTTTAGGTTTATGCCATCTAGTCTGGATAGCTTAGCAAGTTACTTGACCGATTCAAATTTATGCACTATAAAATCATTTTATACAAATATTGAAGAATTTCAATTAGTTAAACGTAAAGGTATATTTCCTATAGCTATTTAAATTCAATCGAACGATTGAAAGACACCCAATTAAAAATAGATGTGCTTTTGTTATGCGACATTTTCAAAAATTTTAGAAAAGTATGTAAAAAAATCTATAATTTAGATCCGTGTCACGACACCTGGTCTTTCATGGGACGCTATGTTGAAAACAACGAAAATAGAATTAGAGTTACTCACCGACATTGATATGTATAATTTTATAATGAATGGGATTAGGGGTGGACTTGTTCAATGCAGTAAACGACATTCAATAGCAAATAATAAATATTTAAAAGACGACTATGATTGTAACAAAGAATCAAATTATATTGTTTATTTAGATGTTAATAATTTATATGGATATGCCATGTCGCAACCTATTCCATATAGAAATTTTAAATGGTTAGAAGGCAGAGACTTGGAAAATTTTGATGTAAACACATACATGAATGATTCATCAATTGGATATATCTTAGAGGTAGACTTGGAGTACAGCGAAAATTTACACAACTCTCATAATGATTTGCCATTTTGTCCGCAAAAAAAAAAAATGAAAACATACGCTATACGAAATTGATTGCTGATCTAACACACAAGTATAAATATATAATTCACTATAGGAATTTGCAGCAATGTATTAAGCATGGAATGATTTTAAAAAAATCCATCGTGTGTTACAATTTGATCAATCCGAGTGGCTAAAAGTCTATATAGACTGTAATAATCATTACAGAACGTTAGCTGTTAATGAATTTGAGAAAAATTTTTCAAACTTTTGAACAATGCAGTGTATGGCAAAACTATGGAAAATGTAGATAAGAGAAAAAAATATTAAATTGGTTTGTAATTGGGAAAGTAAAGGTAGACGATTGGGTGCTAGAGCACTTATCTCAAAATTTAATTTTAGTAGCGCTTTACAATTTAGTGATAAAATGATTGCAATACAAATGAAAAAGGCACACGTTGTCTACAATAAACCGGTTTACATTGATTTCACCGTCCTCGAATTATCAAAATTAAAAATGTACAGTTTTCACTATGACTATATGAAGCCAAAATATCATGAAAACATCAATTTAATGTATATGGATACAGATTCATTTATCTATGATATCAAGACTATAAATTTTTATGATGATATTCGTTGTGAAATTGATCAACATTTCGACACATCAGAATATGATAAAGATAATGTTTTTAATTTACCATTGCTGAATAAGAAAAAATTAGGTATGATGAAAGATGAATGTAAGGGTAATATAATAAAAGAATTTATTGGTCTCAGATCAAAAATGTATTCGATAACAATACTTAATATAAATAACAATATTGTTAATGCAACAACAGAGATAAATAAAGCTAAAGGTGTAAAAATGAGTGTAACTTCCAAATTGACTTCTGACGATTTTCGTGAATGTCTATACAAAAGAAAAAAATTGAAACAATGTACATGTTTAAGTCTAAATTACATCAAATTTATACTCAAGAGTATACAAAAGTCGCATTAAACTATTTAGATGATAAGCGTTATATTATAGACAATAATATAGACACCCCTTGCATGGGGTCATAAAGATATACCTTAAGCTGTATGCGTTTAGAAAGAGAGAAATAAGAAAACGAAAAAAAAAATCATATAAATGTATATTTACATTTTATTTTTTCTAAATAAAAATTTTAAACATAAATGTCCACAATTAAAAGTGTTGTATTTTTGCTCATTTCTATAGTTATATTCAATAGGTGGTGGCCTTAAATAGTCGACAACTTCAATCGGTGGCTGCAAATCACCAAAACTATCAAAGTATTCCTTATAATTTCCATTTTTGTAATATGCTACCCAATGTGTACCCCTACCGCTTTCATTATCCAAATTTATTATACCACACTCCTGCATCCATGGAAAGTGTCTCAAATGTTGTCGTCCAAAAGCGGTCAAGTCAATATCGGTAAGTGCTCGTTTGGGTAGCATATCTAGCGGTTTTTTGGATGTGCTCTATAAAAGAGTCCATAGCCTCTTTTGTATGGTTTCAAGAAAAGTCCCTTCCCCATTACAATTGACTCCATATATCTATTGTGTCGGGTTGCCTCAGCTAATTGCTCCTTTCCATTTTTAACATCATTTACGGCTTTGGCAATAGCTGACCCACCACTTGCTAGACCACCAAGCGCTGATAATGCAGCCATAATTGACACCAGTGGTAAGAATCCACCAATTTTTGGTATTGGTATCACTCTCGGAATTATTGTTGCCATGTTTTTCCTCATCTTCTGTCTACGGAAACTCGGTGGGATTGCTTGTTGTGTTATCTGAATTGCTTCATGTAAACTTGAGGGACTTTTTCGCTTCAAAATACGTTTTGTATGTCTCACAAGGTGTGTGAATGATTTTTTATTGCCCAAGACTGCCGGCTGTTGTCGTCGACCACGACGACGACGACGACGACGAGGTTGACGAGATTTCCTCTTGTTCTTCATACCTAGACCAAATTTCCTTTTTGTTTTCATAGCATTTTTCACAAACCAGGCAGCAGAACGTTCTCTGATACCACTATCTATTGCTTTAACACGCTGCCAAGCTTTTTCGGCTAATACATAGATAAAATTATATATTATCCTTTCTCTATGTACATATATTTTTTTGATTTTGTTTTTGTTTTTGATAAGCTGATCGAGAGCTGATCGCAAGCTGATCGAATGCTAGCCATTAGCTGATCAATAGCTGATCGAGAGCTGATCGTAAGCTGAGGGTGTCTATATTGAGCAAGGGTGTCTATATTATTGTCTATAATATAACGCTTATCATCTAAATAGTTTAATGCGACTTTTGTATACTCTTGAGTATAAATTTGATGTAATTTAGACTTAAACATGTACATTGTTTCAATTTTTTTTCTTTTTTGTATAGACATTCACGAAAATCGTCAGAAGTCAATTTGGAAGTTACACTCATTTTTACACCTTTAGCTTTATTTATCTCTGTTGTTGCATTAACAATATTGTTATTTATATTAAGTATTTTATCGAATACATTTTGATCTGAGACCAATAAATTCTTTTATTATATTACCCTTACATTCATCTTTCATCATACCTAATTTTTTCTTATTTAGCAATGGTAAATTAAAAACATTATCTTTATCATATTCTGATGTGTCGAAATGTTGATCAATTTCTACAACGAATATCATCATAAAAATTTATAGTCTTGATATCATAGATAAATGAATCTGTATCCATATACATTAAATTGATGTTTTCATGATATTTGGGCTTCATATAGTCATAGTGAAAACTGTACATTTTTAATTTTGATAATTCGAGGACGGTGAAATCAATGTAAACCGGTTTATTGTAGACAACGTGTGCCTTTTTCATTTGTATTGCAATCATTTTATCACTAAATTGTAAAGCGCTACTAAAATTAAATTTTGAGATAAGTGCTCTAGCACCCAATCGTCTACCTTTACTTTCCCAATTACAAACCAATTTAATATTTTTCTCTTATCTACATTTTCCATAGTTTTGCCATACACTGCATTGTTCAAAAGTTTGAAAAAATTTTTCTCAAATTCATTAACAGCTAACGTTCTGTAATGATTATTACAGTCTATATAGACTTTTAGCCACTCGGATTGATCAAATTGTAACACACGATGGATTTTTTTAAAATCATTCCATGCTTAATACATTGCTGCAAATTCCTATAGTGAATTATATATTTATACTTGTGTGTTAGATCAGCAATCAATTTCGTATAGCGTATGTTTTCATTTTTTTTTTTTTGCGGACAAAATGGCAAATCATTATGAGAGTTGTGTAAATTTTCGCTGTGCTCCAAGTCTACCTCTAAGATATATCCAATTGATGAATCATTCATGTATGTGTTTACATCAAAATTTTCCAAGTCTCTGCCTTCTAACCATTTAAAATTTCTATATGGAATAGGTTGCGACATGGCATATCCATATAAATTATTAACATCTAAATAAACAATATAATTTGATTCTTTGTTACAATCATAGTCGTCTTTTAAATATTTATTATTTGCTATTGAATGTCGTTTACTGCATTGAACAAGTCCACCCTAATCCCATTCATTATAAAATTATACATATCAATGTCGGTGAGTAACTCTAATTCTATTTTCGTTGTTTTCAACATAGCGTCCCATGAAAGACCAGGTGTCGTATAATATTGACACGGATCTAAATTATAGATTTTTTTACATACTTTTCTAAAATTTTTGAAAATGTCGCATAACAAAAGCACATCTATCTTTAAGTATAACAATAAATAATCTAACAAATTCTCACATTTAAAGACATTCCATACGTTTTGTGCATGCGCATAATTCTCTTGCGTGCAATTCCTATCAGTTAATTGATTGTAAAAATTTTCACGTTCGGGCAATTGGGTGTCTTTCAATCGTTCGATTGAATTTTAATAGCTATAGGGGAAATATACCTTTACGTTTAACTAATTGAAATTCTTCAATATTTGTATAAAATGATTTTATAGTGCATAAATTTGAATCGGTCAAGTAACTTGCTAAGCTATCCAGACTAGATGGCATAAACCTAAACGAATCTAAAAATCTTAGTTCTATACATTCTTGATGATCGATATAAATTTTCTTCGATATAGATATATAAAATTCTTTGTTTAACGGTATTATATTGATATCACCTTCGATTTGTGATAATTCTTTCACAAATAAATGACAATCGTATGCAGAGATTATGAAAAAATATCGGGAAAAATTTCGGTAATTTAAAATTTAAGTTACATTCATTATGAGCAGCGCCTCTATATTCACCTGTTAAATGACAATGATGTGGTATGCACACATATTGAGAGTATACTGTTGTGAGTTATAATTAAAAATGCATTGATCGGCAACTTTCTGTTACCGCATAAACATAAACAATGCAACGACACTTTGTCATACGTAGCACAACAAAGTATATGACCTAGTTCAAGTGCAATGGTAATACGATCGCACTTGAACGCAGCAAGCCGCGTAAGCATAAACGCTGGTCGCTGACCGTCGTCTGTCAGCATATGTGCAATGACACACTCCGCCCTTTTACACACGAGTATGTGTATATGTATATTAAGTTTTAAGTATTTTCGACAGCGCTGCCGCTGCTTCCTAGATGAAGCAGCGCCTTAGCAGCGTCTCAAAATAGTTAACGTAATATTAAGAAATAATTTGTAAAAAGCAGACACGTTCAAACTGTTGAAGCAGCACCATTGCTGCTTCTCAATAAATAAAGATTTATTAAACAAAATAAAACCAATCTTACTTCATGGCGACCGTGACATAAGCCGAACTCAAAAGGCTTGGATAAGGACCTGGCCCTGACAGTGATCTAAGTCACCAGGAATCAGGATATAGGCAAAAGGACAACTGGAAAATTCAAACAAGAGGCAGCTGAAGACTGGAACGAATAAATCTGAGTGAGTAGAGATGGAGCTATGGCTAAAAGAGGGGCGTGAAGAACAAAATAAATAAGAGAATAGCGCACATTAAGTGGCTATTATTCACGAATGAACCACCACCCCCGTGGACAACAGCTAATAAACTGCAAGAAGAACTTGATTATCTTAAATCAAATCTTGCAGAGAGAAAGCCCAAAGCTCCAGCTCACTCAGTAAATGAAAAGATAAACAAACATAAAGTATCCCATAATATTCCAAAACAGCTACCAAGGAAAGATAAAGAATGTCCCAAAGATTGCCCAGGACCGTTGGAGAGTCCTTATTGCGAGTTCACATGTTACAAACTTAAACTACAAACTGGTGCGATGACCGGCACCGGTACCGCCTGAGCTCATAGGCCCAGGACATCGTTATCAATATCAACAAGTGTGAGGGGCGGGCCGTCCCTTACGCCAGCGAAGGATCATAAAGCCAATCGGGATCCGACAGCGCTGAATAGAGCGCACTTCGTTTATATTAATTAGTAAATAACAACTAAACATACTAGTTTTGTAAAATTGAGCGGAACCATATCTGCCCAATTAGAGGTGTGGCCCGTAAAGCCATACTGACAAAATAGGTAGGGAAACCTGTCAACCTAGTAGATTAGAATACAACACCAATAGTATATCGAAATACAGCGATTGCCCGAATAGTTTAGAAAGTAGAAAAATGGGCCTGGTAGAAACAAAGACAGTGGATTCCACTGCAAATGTTATTAATAAGGTAGAATCAAGCAGTGTTGACTTAAAATATACAAACATTCTTTTGATAATAATCGTTGTCATATTAGCTGCGAATGTATTTTTTTAAAATATACAAAACGCACAACAAATGTTTAAAAAAGAAATATTTAAGCAAGGCAAATGATTTAGACCTTGTATAATATATAATATATAATAACAATTATTATTATCAAATAGAGTGAATGATTAAATAAACTAATTAATTTGATTTAAATTCAAATTAAAATGGATCGTAAAATCAATAGACAATTTTTGAATAACTTGATTCTAGCAGAATGAATAATGGAATGGCAAGAAATACATGCCAGACTTCTAGAAATAAAATCTAATTTTGATAAATCCTATAAATGTTTGTCTCAGAAAAGACCTACCCAAACTGACACCGTCAGTAAACATGCGAAAATATTAGTAGAGTGTTTCAATGATGCACGAAAACTAATTCATTATAACCGCCAAGAGTTAAGTCAGATACATTGGTCTAGTGTTTCTAAATTATTAATAAGATTCCGATCAAATTTAACGACTGTCAAAGCAAGGTATAATTTGGATTTAACAATACCTACTATACTAAATACCCCTTTGACGTTTGATCAGGAAAACAGGGACTTCTCAGGATCCGAATCAGATAGTAGTATCGACCAAGACTTCAAAGAAAAAGATCTGAACGATCTTACCATACCCGCGGTAATAACATTACCAGAGATAGAAGAATTAGAGTGGTCAGACCCTGATTCGAACTCAAGTGTTATTGAACAGAAACGCTTAAACATGGCACAATCTAATATTGATTTTATCAATACAGCATCCAAGCTTATACCAGCATTCGATGGAAAAGCTGAAAATTTAACTAGTTTTGTTGATGCATTACAAATAATAGAATCAATAAAAGGCGAACACGAACAATTAGCTATTTCAATAATAAAAACAAAGCTAAAAGGTGTCGCCAGAAATCTAATCGGAAATGAGACAACAATTTCTGAGTTAATTTCCAAACTGAAAAGCAACGTCAAAGGCGAAACTGTAGAGGTGTTGTCAGCAAAACTGATGAACCTACAGCACCGCAATAAAACTGCCAACCAGTATACACAAGAGGTTGAGCAGATGACGAAAGCTTTAGAAGGTGCATATATAACAGATGGACTACCTCTAGAGTTAGCCAGAAGTTATTCCACTCAGCATGCAGTTAAAGCAATGACTAAAAATTGCCCAATCGATAGGGTAAAACTTATCATGCAGGCTGGTACCTTCAACACTATGAATGATGCCGTATCAAAATTTGTAAATAGTTGCACAGAAGCGACTGGACAGCCAAACAGTGTCCTATACTTCAAGAACTATACACAGCGCGGCGGAAATCGCGGACGTGGAAATTATAGAGGTAATTTTCGGGGTTATCATAATAACAACAATAACTACCAAAATAACAATACAGGACGAGGCCAATATAGAGGAAACTATAGAGGCCGTGGTAACTCGAATCGAGGCCACAATAGCAATAACAACTCACAGAACAATATAAGAGTTGCCCAAAATACATCGGGAAACTCAGAAAACCCTTTAAATATTCAGCAGTAAAAGAAGCAAGAGTTCACACTATTAATCTCAGTCAAAATATATTCGTTTCATTTATTAATGTAGCTACTGGAAAAGAACTTGTCTTTCTAATAGACTCAGGTGCAGACATATCCATTTTAAAAGAAAATTCCGACATTTTTCAAAACATCCAAGAAAATTATATAATAGATATAAAAGGAATAAGTAAAGAAATAACCAAATCAAAAGGTCTAGTTTTTATTGAAATTCAGACGACTAAATATATAATTCCGCATGATTTTCATATTGTTACTTCACAATTCTCTATTCCATGTGATGGAATATTAGGAATCGATTTTATTAAGAAATACAACTGTCAACTAGACTTCAACCCATCTGAAGATTGGTTTATAATTAGACCCAATTACTTAAAATTTCCAATTAATGTACCAATAGCCCACAGTTCTGGCAACAATTCAATATTTCTGCCAGCAAGATCCCAAGTTATTCGAAAAATACAACTCAATTCAAAAGAAGACAGTGTTTTAATTCCAAATCAAGAAATTCATAATGTTATTTATATTGCAAATACCATAGTAACATCCAATAACGCTTTTATAATGCTACTTAATACTACAAATACCGACCAAATAGTAACTACAGACAAACTAACATACGAACCACTTTCGAACTACGATATAGTCAATACGAATGAAGAAAATAGCGAAAAATTAGTATTATCTCAGCTATCAAAAAATTTCCCTACACAGTTTAAGACACAGCTTTCTATCTTATGCACACAATATAGTGATGTATTCGGATTGGAAACTGAACCAATAACTACAAACAATTTCTATAAACAAAAACTGAGATTAAAAGATGATGAACCTGTATACATAAAAAATTATAGAAGCCCTCATAGTCAAGTGAATGAAATACAAAAACAAGTAGGAAAGTTAATTTCCGACGGGATTGTTGAACCATCCGTATCAGAATATAATAGCCCATTGTTAATTGTTCCTAAGAAACCATCCCCGGGTCAGTTGAAAAGAAATGGCGTTTAGTGATTGACTATCGCCAGATTAATAAAAAATTACTATCAGATAAATTTCCACTACCTAGAATTGATGATATTTTGGATCAACTAGGTCGAGCAAAATACTTTTCATGTCTTGACTTAATGTCAGGATTCCATCAAATTGAACTAGAACAAAATTCGAGAGATATAACGTCTTTTTCAACGAGCAACGGCTCATATCGCTTCACGCGATTACCTTTTGGATTAAAAATAGCGCCTAACTCATTTCAGAGAATGATGACTATTGCATTCTCTGGACTAGAACCTTCTCAAGCATTTCTCTACATGGATGACTTAATAGTAATCGGTTGTTGCGAAAAACACATGCTTAAGAACTTAACAGATGTTTTTGAGAAATGTAGGAAATACAACCTGAAATTACATCCTGAAAAATGTTCATTCTTTATGCATGAAGTGACTTTTCTAGGTCATAAGTGCACTGATAAAGGAATACTTCCAGACGAGAAGAAATATGATGTAATTATGAATTACCCAGTGCCGCACGACGCGGACAGCGCTAGACGTTTCGTAGCATTTTGTAACTATTATAGACGTTTTATAGAAAATTTCGCCGACTATTCACGGCACATAACAAGATTATGTAAAAAGAATGTTCGTTTTCAATGGACGGATGAATGTCAAAAGGCATTCCAATATTTAAAAACAAAACTTATGGAACCTACCTTGCTACAATACCCAGATTTTACTAAAGAATTCTGTATAATAACAGATGCAAGCAAGCAATCATGTGGAGCGGTTTTAACTCAAAATCATAATGGACTCCAACTTCCAATTGCATACGCATCAAGAGCATTCACAAAAGGAGAAAGTAATAAATGTACTACTGAGCAAGAATTAGCTGCAATTCATTGGGCAATATTACACTTTCGACCTAATATTTATGGAAAACATTTTACAATTAAAACAGACCACAGACCTCTAATATATCTATTTTCAATGGTCAATCCTAATTCAAAACTGACACGTATGAGGCTCGAATTAGAAGAATATGACTTTACAGTCGAATATTTAAAGGGAAAAGACAATTATGTAGCAGATGCGTTATCAAGAATAACTATTAAAGAGCTACAAAGTATTACAGGACATATAATGAAAGTCACTACTAGATATCAAAGTAGACAAAAATTCCGCGCGGAAAATAAAGAAATAGAGTTGCCTAAGCAAACTATTGAAAAAGCTTCTAAGCCCAACGTACATGAAGTCATCAACAATGACGAAGTACGTAAAGTAGTGACCTTGCAGATTAAAAATATGCTATGTCTCTTTAAACATGGTAAGAAAATAATCGCAAGATATAATGTTAGCGATTTATATACTAATGGGATTATTGACTTAGGTCAATTCTTCCAAAGGCTTGAAACGCAAGCCGGTATACATAAAATCAGCCAACTAAAAGTGGCACCGTGGGAAAATATCTTTGAACAAGTTTCAATTGATAATTTTAAAGAAATGGGCAATAAAATATTAAATTCATTGAGAGTAGCGCTACTCAACCCGGTGACCCAAATAAAAAGTTTAAAAGAAAAAGAAGCAATCTTGTCTACATTTCATGATGATCCAATTCAGGGAGGTCATACTGGTATATCAAAAACTTTGGCCAAAGTAAAAAGACACTATTACTGGAAAAATATGATATAAGATATAACTGAGTACGTAAGAAAATGTCAAAAATGTCAGAAAGCAAAAATTATAACGCATACAAGGACCCCATTAACAATAACCAATACACCTACAAATGTTTTCGACAGAGTGATAGTGGACACTATTGGTCCACTACCAAAATCAGAAAATGGCAAAGAATATGTAGTCACGCTAATATGTGACCTAACAAAATATCTAGTTGCCATACCAGTTGCTAATAAAAACGCAAATACTGTCGCTAAAGCTATTTTTGAATCGTTTATTCTGAAGTACGGTCCAATGAAGACGTTCATTACGGACATGGGAACAGAATATAAGAATTCAATTATAAATGACTTGTGCAAATATTTGAATATTAAAAATATAACATCTACCGCACACCACCACCAGACAGTCGGAACAATTGAAAGAAGTCATAGAACTTTTAACGAATACATACGATCCTACATATCGGTTGATAAAACTGATTGGGATGTATGGCTTCAATATTTCGTCTTTTGTTTCAACACGACCCCATCAATGGCACATAATTATTGTCCATATGAGTTAGTATTTGGTAAAACAAATAATTTACCAAAGGAATTTAATAGTATAGATAACATAGAAACAATATATAATATAGATGACTATGCTAAAGAGAGTAAATATAGACTTGAAGTAGCATATAAAAGAGCTAGAATTATGTTAGAAGAAAATAAGCATAGATGTAAAAAATTATATGATCAAAAAGTAAAGAATATAGATATATCCGTAGGGGATAAAGTTTTACTAAAAAACGAAACAGGTCATAAGTTAGACTATAGATACACTGGTCCGTATAAAGTAACGAATATTGGAGATAGAGACAATATTATAATATCCAATAATAAAAATAAGAAGCAAACAGTTCATAAGGATAGATTAAAAAAGTTTATTTCATAATTGAATTTAGTATGGCCATGCATAGATACAAATCTTTTCTATTGATTTTACTTAATTGTCTTAAAAAAAAATTAATTGGTTAAAATTTATTAATTTTATTAAAATAACTTCATATTATTACGTTATTTTTCAAAAGGAGGGAGATGTGGTATGCACACATATTGAGAGTATACTGTTGTGAGTTATAATTAAAAATGCATTGATCGGCAACTTTCTGTTACCGCATAAACATAAACAATGCAACGACACTTTGTCATACGTAGCACAACAAAGTATATGACCTAGTTCAAGTGCAATGGTAATACGATCGCACTTGAACGCAGCAAGCCGCGTAAGCATAAACGCTGGTCGCTGACCGTCGTCTGTCAGCATATGTGCAATGACACACTCCGCCCTTTTACACACGAGTATGTGTATATGTATATTAAATTTTAAGTATTTTCGACAGCGCTGCGGCTGCTTCCTAGATGAAGCAGCGCCTTAGCAGCGTCTCAAATAGTTAACGTAATATTAAGAAATAATTTGTAAAAAGCAGACACGTTCAAACTGTTGAAGCGGCACCATTGCTGCTTCTCAATAAATAAAGATTTATTACCTTATTAAAACCTTATCGCTTTCAGTGAGTAAATTTCCGCATATATTACAATTTTGTTCTAGTTGAAAGGAATTTAATTGTTCAATTGTTAATTGACAAGGTTGAATTGGTTTTAAATGATTTTTGTATAACATTAAACAATCGTTATATATGCTCTGTATGAAATGTGATGTACAGTCTTTGCCATGATATATTCTATGTATATTCAAGTTGTTATTATATGAACATTTTATGTAATAACTGTATGCATATGGTATATGTTTTTGAATTAAATTTATATTATCTGAACTCTTAATATCTATCTCTTCTAATATACATTCAAAATCGCTATATACTACAAAGGGAACGTCTAATTGTTTTTTATAATTTTTAAATCTTAATATCGAATTATCGGTATTCATTTCCGGCATCTCAGTTACAATTTTATTACACTCTAGACTATGACGTTTCAGCTTGTCGTTATCATAGAAATGTTGTAGACATGTGTTGCATAAATACATTTTTGATTTTTTTCTTTTTCAATTGCTTGCTAAGAAGTCTAAAACGAAATAAATCATAAGAAAAGATATTGGAATATTTAAATTATCTTAATGCGACTTACCGTGAAATATTTTTTGATCCAAACATAGTGATATTTGTCATCTTTTTCGAGCAGTAACAAGTATATTTTGTGTAATACGTTGTGAGTTTTATTATTGGTGAAATAATATGGTCCGATTATTGTGCTGTCATCTGTGTCCAATCCCAAGACCGTTATACTAATTTCAGGATTATTATTCTCAAACGTTTTAAGGCTATCGACCGGTGTCGGAGACTCTAATCCCATGAAATTTAATGTTTTATTATTTAGAGTAATTATATCTGATTTAATGTCATTAATTCCCAATTTCTTGTATAAAGAAATTCTAAAGCTATTATTAACAATAGCATCCGCCTCAGCATCAAAGACGGCTGATATTAATGCCCATTTAAAACAATAAACATCATTATTTTTCACATTAACACATGCTTTTTTATTTGATATTTTTGTTGGAAGGCGAATATAATTTGAACCCCTTAGCGGTTGATACTTATTTATATTCACTTCTAAATACACTATTTCAGTTAATGACCAACCGCTGTCTCGTTCTTGAAATTCACTCATTTAATTTTTTATATAATTATATAAATTATTAATCATCTCATTTAGTTCATTGTCTTTGTTGCCACATGTTGTCAACTGTAATACTACCATTTTCGTTTGATGTGATTTAAGATCGAGTTGGTAATAGTCTTCACTTTCTTTAATTAAAACATAATTGCAAAATAGTTCAAAATTAAACTTTATATTTATATGCTTGTTTAGGGCGTCTTTTATTAAATTTTTCACTTGTTCATCGATTAACTGAAAAAATTGTGTAATATTTAAACATTGCTTATCGGGATTTTCAATCATATACGATTCAATGCGATTACGGAATGCACTTCTTACACGTTTTAAGTTTAAGTTTATTCGCACGCTAGACAACTGTTTATGCAAATTTGTACGCAAATGATGTATCCATTTAGTGTTCGATACATGCTTTTTACATAAATCGCAATAACGTGTTGCATTGTTGATATTAGTATGCACATTTCGTATGTGTCGTCTCAAATTGACATTATTCTGAAAAGTTTTCCACAAAATTCACATAGAGAAGACATTATTTTTTTTATTTAAAACGTTTTATTGTATTTTGTAAAAAATTTTAGAGTATAATTATTTGTACACTTTATTTAAAATGTTTTTATTTTATCTGATACAAATTTTAAATTATAATTATATTCGCCAACTTTTTCTTTAATTAAATAATGTTGTTGTTGTGATAGGGCGAGTATGTCCTCCTTCGACAAACTATTGTAGCGTTCTGGTAAAAACACTACATAGTCTTTGAATGTTAACATTACTCTCTCACCGAATCGAGTATTCCTTTTATCAGCCGAAATAATAGGAATCATCGTGTTAAAGTTGAGATTTTTAATGCTCTCAATTGGTCTCTTGTATGAAATTCCAATTGAGTTCAACTTCTTTGAAACCTCAGAATCCGAATTGATGTCCGTCATGATGTATAGCTTAAGATCTGGTTTGCAAGGCTAGATGGTTGCTTTGTAAATAATTTTAAAGTATAATTCGCTGCTTATATAGCAGAAAACTCCAAATCTTGCAACCACACACACACACATTTTCTAAAAAATCTTTTTCCCCATGAGTATACTTAACCAAGAAACATTAAGATTTTCAGGCTTATCAACTACACATTCGGCTGTGAAAATGATTTTTTCTTTCTGAACTAATTATTAGTTCAATATTCATAAGCCTTTTACTTATACTGGACTCCAAATCTTGCAACTACACACACACACACACACATTTTCTAAAAAAATCTTTTCCCCATGAGTATACTTAACCAAGAAACATTAAGACTTTCAGGCTTATCAACTACACATTCTGCTGTGAAAATGATTTTTTTCTTTCTGAACTAATTATTAGTTCAATATTCATAAGCCTTTTTCTTATACTGGACTCCAAATCTTGCAACTACACACACACACACACATACACACACATTTTCTAAAAAATCTTTTTTCCCCATTAGTATACTTAACCAAGAAACATTAAGACTTTCAGGCTTATCAACTACACATTCGGCTGTGAAAATGATTTTTTCTTTCTGAACTAATTATTAGTTCAATATTCATAAGCCTTTTCTTATACTGGACTCCAAATCTTGCAACTACACACACACACACACACACACACACACACACACATTTTCTAAAAAATCTTTTTCCCCATTAGTATACTTAACCAAGAAACATTAAGACTTTCAGGCTTATCAACTACACATTCGGCTGTGAAAATGATTTTTTCTTTCTGAACTAATTATTAGTTCAATATTCATAAGCCTTTTTCTTATACTGGACTCCAAATCTTGCAACTACACACACACACACACACACACACACACACATACACACACACACATTTTCTAAAAAATCTTTTTTCCCCATTAGTATACTTAACCAAGAAACATTAAGACTTTCAGGCTTATCAACTACACATTCGGCTGTGAAAATGATTTTTTCTTTCTGAACTAATTATTAGTTCAATATTCATAAGCCTTTTTCTTATACTGGACTCCAAATCTTGCAACTACACACACACACACACACATTTTCTAAAAAAATCTTTTCCCCATGAGTATACTTAACCAAGAAACATTAAGACTTTCAGGCTTATCAACTACACATTCTGCTGTGAAAATGATTTTTTCTTTCTGAACTAATTATTAGTTCAATATTCATAAGCCTTTTTCTTATACTGGACTCCAAATCTTGCAACTACACACACACACACACACATACACACACATTTTCTAAAAAATCTTTTTTCCCCATTAGTATACTTAACCAAGAAACATTAAGACTTTCAGGCTTATCAACTACACATTCGGCTGTGAAAATGATTTTTCTTTCTGAACTAATTATTAGTTCAATATTCATAAGCCTTTTTCTTATACTGGACTCCAAATCTTGCAACTACACACACACACACACACACACACACACATACACACACACACATTTTCTAAAAATCTTTTTCCCCATTAGTATACTTAACCAAGAAACATTAAGACTTTCAGGCTTATCAACTACACATTCGGCTGTGAAAATGATTTTTTCTTTCTGATCTAATTATTAGTTCAATATTCATAAGCCTTTTTCTTATACTGGACTCCAAATCTTGCAACTACACACACACACACACACACACACACATTATCTAAAAAATCTTTTTTCCCCATTAGTATACTTAACCAAGAAACATTAAGACTTTCAGGCTTATCAACTACACATTCGGCTGTGAAAATGATTTTTTCTTTCTGAACTAATTATTAGTTCAATATTCATAAGCCTTTTTCTTATACTGGACTCCAAATCTTACAACTACACACACACACACACGCACACACACACAGGAGATATATTGGAAGTGAATCGGAACAGACGCGCTAGCTCCAAGCTCTGATATTTTTATTTACAAACCGAGTTTTTAGTGGAAGATAATTCGTGTAACGTCGTGGAAAATCTGCAGAGAGATCTCAGTTAGCATCTGTGCAAAGCGCAGAATTACTCACAGTGCGGGTAGTGAAGTACTCCTGTATTAATAATCTTAAAGTGCAGGGGTACTCTTCTCCTCCCCCCTCCCTCGCCACACGGGTTGTGGAAGTGGAACGCGCGGAAGTAAAATCGGTTCGATAATAATTGTGTGAAACGAGTATAAAGTGCTTCCGATTTTATACTTAGTTTTCTCTGTGCATACACAGCACAGCTGATCGACGTCAATCGGGTGTGGCGGTCGCCGATTAAATACTAGCGTAAGCTTTATTTAAACCGAGTAGCTGGTCACACTGTCGAAAAGTAAAGCATACTTTTGGGAGTGTTATCTAAAACGATTTTTGGAAATTACAACGGTCATAGAAGCGGATGATCGGGGTGCCGGAGGGCCCCCGTCGATGAGGCTGAGGCGTTCAAGCCAAGAGGAGCACTGGCCAGGTCACCACCTCAGCAGCAGAAATCAGGCACCCCGGTGGCAATGTTGTTAGCGCCAAAAACGGTAGCGGGCGCGTTAGTGATGATGGCAGACATTGTGCACGAGCTGACGGATAAGTTTAAAGGTGGACAACGTCACATAAACCAGTCCACAAAAGATAACCTATCAAAATTGGAAAACCTGATCAAGCAAGCAGGAATTTTAGCGGAGACCGAACGGCAAGCAGGAGCTATCCTATCTAAACGGACCATTGGTACACCATCAGGAGCCCCAAAGCGGCAGCGGGATGCGAATCAGGCTGAACGGCAAACCCCGCCGAAGAAGAGCAAGGCAACCGCTGGAGGACAACAGACGGAAAGGAGCTGTAACATCAGCGAAACCACTGCCCCGTCTACTAGCAAAAAAGCCGATAACGAGTGGGTTGAGGTAAAGAGGAAGGCCCAGCCGCAGCACAGCACTAAACCCATGAAACCTATAAGGAAGACAAAAACTGATGCGATATTAATTACTGGTGCGGATAATGTCTCATATGCGGATATTATTAGATCGGTTAAAAGTAATCCGTCAATAAGAAGCCTAAGTGAGGACGTCCAAGGGATAAGACGAACCCAAAATGGAAAGCTGCTCATTAGCCTAACCAAAACATCGGGACATAGCGTTGCGGAGTTCAGGGAGACGGTGTCAAGCGCGTTAAAAGGTTTAGCCTCAGTGAAGGCTCTAACCGAAACAGACCTTGTTGAGATCCGCGATCTGGATGAGACCACATCAAAGGAGGAGGTGCTACAGGCAATCCGTACCAAATTAGATGATGCTAATATTGATCAGGAGGTCATAAGGTCGATCAGGCCGATGAGAGACGGCACCCAAACGGCTTCAGTTCTGCTACCGAGAGCACAGGCAATGAAGATTAGTGAGAGCAGATTCAGAATTGGGGTCATATGTCGCGTCAGACGAGTGGATAGACCAAATCGATGCTTCAAGTGCTTCGAGTTCGGTCATCAGGCAGCAAGCTGCACAAGCAAGAACAATTTTCGAGGCTTATGCTTTAAATGTGGGAAGGAAGGCCATACCTACAATGTATGTACTAATCCGCCGAAATGTGTGATATGTACACGTTCAGGCGGTGATTCTGACCATGCGGCAGGCAGCTTCAGGTGTCCGGCCTACAGTGAAGCCAAAAAGAGTTATAAATGTTAAGGATACTGCAGCTCAACGTGAACCACTGCAGAGTGGCCCAAGACTTGTTACAGAAGACTGTCCAGGAGGGAAATATTCAGATTGCCATCCTTAGTGAGCCATATCGTCAGGAATATTCCGGAATGTGGGCTTGCGACGAAACTGGAAGATCGGCAATATGGACGTGCGAATCCGGAGGTGCTCAATTAACCGAAAGCTGTCGTAATAAGGGTTTTGTGAGAGCAAAGTTTGATGGGATCTGGATCTATAGCTGCTACTTGGCTCCTAGCCTGGAAATATCAGAGTTTTCAACTATTGTGGACGAACTGACCATCGACATCAGAGATCATAGCCCAAGTATTGTTGCAGGAGATTTTAATGCCTGGGCTGAAGAATGGGGTTGCAAGTCGACAAACGCACGCGGCCGTGTGATCCTAGAATCCTTCGCCTCGTTGGATATCACCCTGCTGAACACTGGATCAGTTTTCACCTTCTCGAGAGCGGGTGCGGGATCAGTCATCGACCTTAGCTTCTCTAGTCCCTCTATCGCGGCGACTGCTAAGTGGAGTATATTGGAATGCTATACTGGAAGTGACCATAGGGCAATATTGGTCGAAATTGGCTCTACTAGAGACTCGAGAGTATGGGCACCTGTCCCGAGGAGAATGTATCGTGCTGAAACAATGGATCCAAGGTTGTTTACCGAGGCGATTAGCTCTATAACCACAAGCGGCGATGCCGAGAACAGGGCTGTCGAAATCACAAGAGCAATACGGATGGCATATGATCGAAGTATGCAGGCGAGGAAGATCTACCGCAGACATCATGCTCCTACACACTGGTGGAACGATGAAATTGCTGCAGCAAGATTCAATTGTTTGATAGCTAACAGACGCTATCAGAGATCCCGTGGAACATCTTCGTTCCAGGAGAAACAGCTAGCGTACAGAACGGCGCGAAGAGATCTAAAGAAGGCAATACGCACGAGTAAGAGGAATCTCTTCTTAGAACTTTGCGACTCCGCCGATCGTGATCCATGGCGAAAGGCATACAAGACGGTTGTAAAAAGGATTTTTGCTGGCAAGCAGGCCTGTTTGCGTCAGATGGCAACGCCGAGCAGCTGATCCGGCTGCTCCACACGATACTCCTCATCGATAGTATCGATACCCGACGATCGGCCTTCGTGGAGTTGACCCTCTCTAATTAAGCTTATAAGTAAAAGAAATATCTCGCAAGTCACCCCCGACTTGCTTTTCACTTTGTTTTTGTAAACAAATTCAATTCTGCTCATACTCTTGTGCCCCACCGAAAGTTGCCAAATAAAGCAACAGTTAAGTTAAAACAAGTGCAACTCCGCGTTTTGTTTCCCCAACTACACTCCCCCCTCACTCCGCAGCTCATCAATGTATGTACATACGTACATACACCAGCAGCGGACACACAACAGTAGCTGACCACTCAACTCAACAGCGACGAGCAGCGGATTCTTCGCCGCTCAATATCACAGGAATCACACACCCTAGGACCCCAGGATTCCATTCCCGCCCACTACAACATTTGGTCCTTCGAGCCGGATCGAATATCCTTTCGATAGAATATCCTTTCGGGACGAATATCCTTTCGTCTTTACCGGCTCGCACCGCGGGAATCTCAAAGCTTATATCCAGATAAGTACAAGTGTGATTTTTTCTAAAAGTTCAACTGTCTCGCGTTTGTTTTTAAATCCATAAAAACAAAACGAAACGCAAAGTTGAACGTCCTCGGCAAGAAGTTACAGCTGAGCCGAGTTACAGCTAAACATACATACATATATACAAGCATACGTCTCAATACGTGTGTGTGTGGTTTTGTATGTGTAGTTGCTAACCGGCCGTCCGTTATCAGCTTGTCTTACTTTGCGCTGTTCACTCGCACTCACGCACTGACGTCCAAAAATAGAGATAAGCAAGCATTTGTTTGTGTTTTTTGCGGATTTTATCTTGATCCAACTGTGTTCGGCAGTGTGCAGTATTCTACACCTGTGGATATCTAATTAGATCCACCTCTGTACTGTGAATCGGTGATACACTATTTTTTTCGATCGTGTTCATCCTCATCTGTTGCAGCATCAAACAGTGTCAGACGATTTTCCATATCGCCCATTTCAGCAGGCCTCAATTTGCCTGCCCCAATCCCGTCGTTTTCTCGTCTTAACGACAAGACCCATCCCGCTGCTGCGCACTTAAATTACTCCACATCTATCATGGCCCTTTCCGACTTCAACACCATCGCAAGAAAACTTATCCAGTTTAATGATCGACTCAACAGACCCTCGAGAGGAACTCCTACTCTCTACACACTCCAAGTCCGACGTGACCACATTAACTCCTTGTGGCACAAAGTTGAGTCTGAATACGAGCGTTGCTCTCGTCTTCTTAATCCTAAGGAACTGAGCGATGATGTTTTGGCCATGGAGTCGACCTACGACCACTGCTACCACATATATGAGCAGTGTGTTGCCATGCTAAGCCAGCAGAGTGACCATGCATCTACTCTGCTCCGTCCTGCAGCTCCTCCCGCTCCTACAGTTGCCATTTCCACTGGCTGTCAACTACCCCCCTGTGACACTGAGGTGTTCCACGGGGATTACACCAAATGGCCCACGTTCCGAGATCTTTTCACAGCAATCTACATCAACAACCCTCAGTTGACTCCCGTAGAAAAGCTGTTCCATTTGAACGCCAAAACAAGTGGCGAGGCCAAGGCAATTGTAGCACGATCTCCGCTGACTAACGACGGCTTCTGTTCAGCGTGGGCCGCTCTCTCTGAAAGGTTTGAAAACAAGCGGCTATTGGTTAATAGTCAGCTTAAGATCCTGTTCAATCTATCTCCAGTTACCACAGAGTCTGCAGAGGCCCTCAAAGGATTACATAGCACAATTCACGGTTGTCTGACAGCGTTAGAACACTCTGACGTCTCCACAGACAACTGGGATTGTCTCCTAATCTTTCTTTGCTCCTCCAAGCTTCCTAAGGCGACCCTTGCCATTTGGGAGCAAAGCTTATTGAAGAAACATGACATCCCCACCTGGCAAGAGATGGACAGATTCCTCCGAGAACGACATCTCACTCTTGAAGCCATCGAGGATGTCATATCGCCCGTCTCGAACAGTCAGCCCCTACGAGCCAGCCATTCCAAGGCCACTCCAAGAAGCTCAGGACCGGATCGGATTCACTCCTACAGATCCATCATCAGGGTAGCGTCTCCAAAATGTGATCTCTGCTCCAAAGAGAATCACCCCGTGCGGCTCTGCACCAAGTTCCTGCAGATGTCGGTCCAACAGAGGTCGACATACATAACTCAAAGTGGGTTATGTACTAATTGTTTCGCCCGCAGTCACCAAGTCCGTGACTGTCCCAGTCAGCATAGTTGCTATGTCTGTGCACGGCGACACAATACCCTTCTGCATCGCGACGTCTCAGATCCGAGTCGCGACGCCCCTTCCACGTCAACCGCTCTCGCTGTCTCAAGCGCTCCGGATCATCCTCTGTCCAACATACAGTCCACTAGTTCCAACACCGAGCAAAGCCGTTTTGCCACCAACACGCGAGGAGTCCTCTTGGGCACTGCCATTGTCCACATATGTCACGCAGGTGTGACATACCCCGCTCGCGCGTTGCTCGACTCTGGATCCGAAGCGACTTTTATTTCCGAGCGACTCAGCAACTCAATCCAGTTGCCTTTCCAGCCAGTTCTGGCTCAAGTGTCCGGCTTGAGTCAAAGGACTGAGGCCCAATCACACAAAGTGTGTGGCTTCCAGATTGGGTCCCCTCTTAAGCCCAATGTGCGCATTGATGCAACAGCCTATGTGCTCCCACACCTCGCTGGAGACCTTCCGTCAACGAGGATACCCAACGGCGTTTTCCATAATCTCCCACACCTCAAGTGGGCAGACCCATCCTTCTGCCGAAGCTCAGAGATTGATCTCCTGATAGGATCGGATATCCTTCCGTCTATTCTATTGGGAGGATTTAAACCAAATCTCTGCGGAACTCTGCTCGGACAAGAGACTATTTTCGGCTGGGTTCTCACGGGTTCGATCCCCCGTTCCAAGGCAAAGTCGATCGCATCGCTCTCTGCTCGCATCACTCTTGTCAACGCGAGTCCTCGACAGCAACGGCCCACCGAGATGAGAGCCATTCCTAATCACTGCTCTCAAAAGTCCGGAGATGCTCTCGCATCTGAGCAATTCCTGCCTCCAGCGATTCCACGAGTGCCTCAGACAACCTCTACGACCAAAAGGAATCGGCGCTGTCGTCGCCAGGAAGGCGATCCCAAGGGCACCCCCTCTACGACCCTCGTACAGCTGCCTTTGGAAGATGGCCTACAAGACCCTCTGTCCTATCAGCCATCCCCGACCACTATTCAGAATATCTCATCTCGATGTCCTCCATTTCAGAATATGGCGCCTGAGGACCAGCCCAACAACTTTCGGTGCCGAGCCTGTAAGGGATTCCACGCTCTCCGTCAATGTCAGCGATTCCTCCAGCTGACTGCGGAGAAGAGGCTTCGGGTTGTACTCGCCAATCGGTACTGCCCGAATTGTCTTGCCCATCAGCATTCAGGGACATCATGCCGGACTCGCCAGAGATGTCGCAAGTGTGGAGGAGATCACCACTCATTACTTTGAGTCGGTAGAGTCCCAGCTGCGGCCTCCTAAGTCTCGGAACCCGCCCCGATGCCAATCGCACTGCCAGCGGAAGACTGCTGCGAAGCTTACCGCTTCCCCTGTACCCCAAAGCAGCAGGAGTAAGACGACGGCAACTACACCCAACATCGGTCGCCCCCAATCCAGGAGGGTCATTCTTTGCAACAACGTTGCAAGGGGGCCGGGATGTTTGCGTCAGATGGCAACGCCGAGCAGCTGATCCGGCTGCTCCACACGATACTCCTCATCGATAGTATCGATACCCGACGATCGGCCTTCGTGGAGTTGACCCTCTCTAATTAAGCTTATAAGTAAAAGAAATATCTCGCAAGTCACCCCCGTCTTGCTTTTCACTTTGTTTTTGTAAACAAATTCAATTCTGCTCATTCTCTTGTGCCCCACCGAAAGTTGCCAAATAAAGCAACAGTTAAGTTAAAACAAGTGCAACTCCGCGTTTTGTTTCCCCAACTACACTCCCCCCTCACTCCGCAGCTCATCAACGTATGTACATACGTACATACACCAGCAGCGGACACACAACAGTAGCTGACCACTCAACTCAACAGCGACGAGCAGCGGATTCTTCGCCGCTCAATATCACAGGAATCACACACCCTAGGACCCCAGGATTCCATTCCCGCCCACTACAACAGGCCATACCAACGGATGAACTTCAACTTAAAAATATAGTGGAGACCCTATTCCCTATACAGAGCGTACCGAACATAGTATCACAACGGGTAACCCAAGAGAACAGAAACGTTGAAGGTGTATCTGTGGAGGAGTTAATAACCGCTGCCAGAGATTTGAAGGCAAACAAAGCGCCAGGCCCAGATGGAATCCCTAACAGAGCTGTCAAGCTGGCCCTTACTCTCCAAGCTGGAGTCTTCGCAGATGTCTATACAACGTGCTTTACCGAAGGAGTATTCCCCACATGCTGGAAAAAACAACAGTTGTTATTGTTGCTAAAGCCGGGGAAAGCTCCCAACTGCGCATCTGCATATAGACCGATATGCCTTTTGGACACGATGGGAAAAGTGCTCGAGAAGCTGATGGCCAATAGAATACAAGCGGCCATCGACCAGTCAGGAGGGCTTTCAGCAAACCAGTTCGGATTCCGCAAAGCTAAGTCGACAATCGACGCAATATCGAAAGTGACTAAAGCTGCGTCAAATGCTATACAAGGCACCCGATGGAAAGGTGGTAGCAAGCAGTACTGCATTGTAACGACGCTCGACGTGAAGAATGCTTTTAACTCGGCAAGACCAGATAAAGTAAAAGATGCGCTCGTAGAATTTGGGGTACCACCATATCTTTTAAGAATGATCCAAAGCTATTTCAGCGAAAGCCAACTATTGTACGACACCATCACTGGACAGTGTACCCACAATGTATCTATAGGTGTTCCGCAAGGATCGCTCTTGGGCCCCCTATTATGGAACACGATGTACGATGGCATACTACGGGTCAATCTACCAGACCATTCCGAGCTTATTGGTTTTGCCGACGATATTGCGCTTGTCACAGTTGCAAAAGACCTAAAACAAACTGAGGAAACCTGCAACGAGAGCATAACTCGAATTCATAATTGGCTTAATGAAGCAGGGTTGGAGTTGGCAGCACATAAAACTGAGGCCGTGCTGATTAGTAGTCGCAAAAAGGTCGAGACTGCGCATATCAAGGTTGGTCAAGTCACGATTGAATCCAAGCGGGCAATCAGGTATCTAGGCGTCATGATAGACACTAGACTTTGCTATAGAGAACACCTAGCATATGTTCACCAGAAAGCGGCGACAGCGTGTAGTTCAATATCCCGTATGCTGATGAACACACGAGGCCCGAAACAACAGAGACGTCTGCTGGTCATGAGCGTAGTAAGATCTATAATACTCTACGCTGCTCCTATCTGGGCCTCAGCGTTTAACGTGGAGTCATATGCCAAGGGAATCAAAGCAACATACCGACTCTGCGCAATTCGTGTGTGTTCTGCCTTCAGGACTGTGTCAGAGGATTCTGCCTTAGTGCTGGATGGAATGATCCCCATTGAGGAACTCATTAGGGAGCAACGGGAAACACACCTACCAACGGGAAGTAGCGGAAGAGCAAGTCGAGCCGCCAGTATATCGAGATGGCAAGCCAGTTGGGATGCCTCATTAAAGGGACGCTGGACGCACACCCTGATACCGGACATAGGATCATGGATGGATCATAAACACGGGTCAGTAAATTTCTATTTAACGCAATTTCTCAGCGGTCATGGTTGTTTCAGAGCATACCTTCGACGATTTGGACACGAGGAGGCTAACGACTGTACTTGGTGTGGCGTAGGAGTAGAGGAAGATGCTAGGCATGTCATCTTCCAATGCGGGCGATTCCACGAGACGAGAACCCAACTTGCTGCTTCCGTGGGGAGCGAGATCACAGCGGACAACCTGGTACCCATCATGCTCTCCAGTAGAAGTAATTGGGATGCAGTGTCTCTTTTTGCGGAAACAACAGCGAAAGCACTACGCGCCCTAGAGCGTGAACGTCGGCGATTACAGTAGGGGAACCACAACATCCTGCGAAGCAATACTTCACGGTCACCCGCAGGAGTGACGGTTTCCTTACAGTATTCTAGAGTCAAAAAATATTTAAATAGTTAAATTAAAATCTGTAGATTATAATTAGTAGATGTAAAGAAATAAAAAAAAAAAAAAAAAAAAAAAACACACGCACACATTTTCTAAAAAATCTTTTTTCCCCATTAGTATACTTAACCAAGAAACATTAAGACTTTCAGGCTTATCAACTACACATTCGGCTGTGAAAATGATTTTTTCTTTCTGAACTAATTATTAGTTCAATATTCATAAGCCTTTTTCTTATACTGGACTCCAAATCTTGCAACTACACACACACACACACATTTTCTAAAAAATTTTTTTCCCCATTAGTATACTTAACCAAGAAACATTAAGACTTTCAGGCTTATCAACTACACATTCGGCTGTGAAAATGAATCACGGACTGAAGCATCCAAGTCAGATTCCGACCTTCACAACTCGCAAATTCAAATTCAAACCTCCCGCGCTCTCATAACGCAAGCCCGCATTTCACACTTATCGAACACAACATACAAATTCAAATTCAAATTCAAACCTCCCGCTCTCATAACACATGGTCGCATTTTTTTCACTTATCACGATCACTACTCACAAACTCAAATTCAAACCTCCCGCTCTCATAGGAAAAAAAAAAAACACCCATACACACCTGGCACACCCAAGTGAGCTGGCACAGTGGCAGGTACGAGAACAACTTAAGGTCGAGTTAAGTTGATTGCGTAATTTGATTATCGTTCACAGCCTGTTTGCAATTTCGAGTTGCCAACTTTTTTCATCTTATTCTTCAACTTCTTCTTTTTGATTTTATCCTTCCTTACTTATCTGACTACACTTGGCGGCATTTGACCCATTTGGCGAGTTTAATTTCTTTTTTTGAAACTCGAAGCCTTCGCCAACTAATCATTATACATTATTATTTATGTACATGTATTTAATTATATATGCAAGATTTACATAAATTATGCATTTGATTGAATATTCAAATAAGCTGGTTGTGCATTAGATAAACATAAATTATGCATTTGATTGAATATTCAAATAAGCTGGTTGTGCATTAAATAATTTAAAATAAAAACAGCATGAACGACAAAATTAAAACATCGATTGTTGTACAAAGTAGACGTGTCTAATTTTGCTCTTATTAAATCACTTGAATTCTGTAATTCTCACTGTATTTTAATACTTTAAAGGTACCAATTTTAACATTAATACTGTGTAGTGCGTTATTACTGGTGCTAGTGTCAAGAAATGTGTGTTTGCTATTAAAAAATTTAATTTCTTTGTATATTTTACAAACAGGGCGAGTCGCTAACAGCTGTGTTTATTTCGCTTACTCTCGTCTTTTACTTTTCGTCACTCTCCTAACTTGTGCTCTCTCATTGCATGCATATCTGTATAGCTTGCGCTCTTAACGCCAGCTCTTAACATTAATTCTCTTGCTTTGTTTGCATTGTGTTGTTGCTGTTTGTTATACTACAGCACTCGACACCGATTTAGTTACATTTTAAATATAACTCACTTCTTATTATTTCTCTATTTCTATATACGTTTTTATATCTCCTTACTTCATGACTTCGTGCTGCATTAAAGTCTGTAAGGTAATGTCCGATCCTAAGGTAGATTTTAAAACCTGCTAGTTGTGTGACAATCTAGCGCATGTTAAATGCGTGTTGAAGATTACATCGCCAATAAGACGAGTCTTAAATGGTGTTGTAAAGCTTGCCGTGAGACGGAGATTAATATGAAATCATTTGCAATGCATACGCGCAATAATTTCTGCGCGTTAAAAAAAAACTTTGACCTTTGTAAGGAATTCCAGGCAATGCAATTTAAGTTTAATATGATATGAGTTAATGTCTTCTAACGAGTTTCTGTCGGGACTTCTTGAACTAAATCTATCTCAGGTCAACTCAATTCGAAATACGAACCGAATACTTGATCTTGTCTTTGTATCTCATCAGGCATGCGAATGCGATGTTGTAAGAATTGATCCTTTAGTTTCACTTGAAGATGCGTTCCACCCCACTTTAGAGCTCGCGATTTTGCTGTCACCATCTGGGCAAAATAAAACATTTCAATCCACTAAATATTACTGCTGTCGTAAAGTAAACTTTTGTGATCTCAATAATAACGATTGGTCGGAATTGTACTCTTCTAATAATTTAAAGTGCTATTAACTCTATTTTTGAATTAAGTGTTCCTAGGATGTATCATTTAAAGTCTACAAAACTACCTTGGATCTCTAGGGAACTTTGAAGACTTCTAAATTTGAAATCCAAATTTTACAAAAAATTGGTAGGCTTACTGATTTTTCAACGAATGTTAGTCTGGCTTTGATAGTGCATACTTAACTCGCTGAAGACTACAATTTGCAACATATGCGCTACATATGCGCTGCTAGTACCGATCAATCTATTTCGGACTTTTTAGCAAATTTTTTGCAGGATACATATTCGTCTAAGATTTACGATTCTAAGTGTTCTTATCCGTATAGAATTTATCCATCTAACTCTGTTTTCGGTCCGCAGATTACGGAAAGTTCGTTAGGTTGTGAGCTGAGTTTGGTCAAGAGTGAGATCCAAATCTACTACCACAAACTTATTGGAACTCTCCTCTATTGTCATTAGTGGGTTTCATAGCACGATGCAAACGGACGTTATTTACACTGACTTCAGTAAAGCATTTTGATTCTGTAAACCATTTTCTCCTAATGCACAAGTTGTCACTTCTTGTTCCTCATCTATCTATCTATCTATTACTATATAAAAATAGGTTGGGTTTTCCTTCCTGACGATATAACTCCAGAACGCACGAACCGATTTCCACGGTTTTCATTCGTTGGAAACGTCTCGGGCTCCGTGAGGTTTATAGCAAACAAAGATCAGGAAAAATTTCAACATGAAAACGGGAAAATCATTTTTTATTTCTACAGGAAAGCGGGAAAATAATTTTTTATACATACCGGATAGGGGATGTTTTAAAATTTTTGCGGACAAAGCTGCTTCAAAAATGATAAATCTATCCTAAAAAAACACAAATTGGCCACACTAACACACACACACATATTTAAAGGTGGACAAGGTGGATACGAAGAACCTAAAATGGCAAGTTGTTTTTTACCAGGTTTCAGGGAGACGGTGTCAATCGCGTTAAGATGTTTAGCCTCAGTGAAACACAAACGGACCTTGTTGAGATCCGCGATCTCGACGAGACTACAAAAAAAAGAGGAGGTGCTGCAGGCACTCCATACTACACTAGAGGATGCTAACATTGAGATCGATGAGGGACGGCACTCAAACGGCTTCAGTTCTGCTACCGAGACCACATACAATGAAGATTATTGAGAGCAGCTATAGAAATGGATGTGTCATATGTCGCGTCAGACAAGTGGATAGACCCAATCCGTGCTTCAAGTGCTTCTAGTTTGGACACGAGGCAGTAAGCTGCATAAGCAAGAACGACTTTCGATGCTAATGCTTTAAATGTGGGAAGGTAGGCCATACCCACAATGTATGTATTAATCCGCAAAAATGTGTGATATGCACGTTCAGGCGGTGATACTGACCTTGCGGCAGGCAGCTTTAGGTGTCCAGCCTTCAGTGATGTCAAAATTAATAATAAATGTTAAGGACACTACAGCTAAACGAGAACCACTGCAGAGTGGCTCAAGACTTGATACAGACTGTTCAGGAGGGTCAGATTCAGATTGCCATCCTTAGTGAGCCATATCGTCAGGAATATACCGGAATGTGGTATAGCGACGAAACTGGAATATCGGCAATATGGACGTGCGAATACGCAGGTGCTCCATTAACCGAAAGCTGGCGAGGTAAGGGTTTTGTGAGAGCAAAGGTTAAAGGGATCTGGATCTACAGCCACTATCTGGCGCCTAGTTTGGATCTATCGGAATTCTCAACCATTATGGACGAACTGACCATCGGCATCAGAGATCATAGCCCAAGTATTGTGGCAGGAGATTTTAACGCCTGGACTGAGGAATGGGGTTGGAAGTCGACAAACGCACTTGGCCGTGTTATCCTAGATTCCTTCGCCTCGTTGCATATTGCCCTGGTGAACACTAAATCAGTTTTCACATTCTCGAGAGCGGGTTCTGGATCAGTTATCGATCTTAACTTCTCTGATCGCTCTATCGCGGCGACTGCTAACTGGAGGTTAATGAACTGCTATACTGGAGGTGACCATAGCTTAATATTGGTCAAAATTGGCTCTACTAGAGACGCGAGAGTATGGACAGCTGTTCCGAGAAGAGTGTATTGTGCTGAATCAATGGATACAAGCTCCGTAACCACAAGCGGTGATGCCGAGAACAGAACTGTCGAAATCACAAGCACAATACAGAATGCAAGTGATCGAAGTATGCAGACGAGGAAGATCTACCGCAGATCTACACACTGATGGAACGATGTAATTGCAGCTGCAAGATCCAATTGTATGATAGCTAACAGACTCATAGATCCCGTGGAACATCTTCGGTCCAGGAGGATAAGCTAGCGTACAGAACGGCGCGAAGAGATTAAAAAAAGGCAATACGCACGATTAAGCGGAATCTATTCTTATAACTTTGTGACTCCGCCGATCGTGATCCCTTGGGAAAGGCATACAAGACAGTAGTTAAAAGGATTTTCGCTGGCAAGCAGGCCATACCAACAGATGAACTTCAACTTAAAAATAAAGTGGAGACCCTATTCCCTATACAGCGTGTACCTAACATAGCTTCACATCTGGTAACCCAAGAGAACAGGTGTGTATGTGGAGGAAATAATCACCGCTGCCAGAGAGTTGAAGGCAAACAAAGTGCCTGGCCCTGACGGAATTCCTAACAGAGCTGTCAAACTGGCCCTCACACTCCAAGCTGGAGTCTTCGCAGACGTCTATACAACGAAGTTTACCGAAGAAGTGTTCCCCACATGCTAGAAAAAACCTCAGTTGCTACTGTTGCTCAAGCCGGGGAAGGCTCCCGCCTGCGCATCTGCATATAGACCGATATGCCTTTTGGACTCCATGGGAAAAGTGCTCGAGAAGCTGATGGCCAATTGGATACAAACGGCTATCGACCAGTCAGGAGGGCTTTCAGCAAACCAGTTCGGATTCCGCAAAGCCAAGTAGACAATCGACGCAATATCGAAAGTCACTAACGCTGCGTCAAACGCTATACAAGGCACCCGATGAAAAGGAGGCAGCAAGCAGTACTGTATTGTAACGACGCTCGACGTGAAGAATGCTTTTAACTCGGCTAAACCAGATAAAGAAATGGATGCTCGTAGAATTTCGGGTTCCACCATATCTATTACGAATGATCCAAAACTATTTCAGCGAAAGACAACTCTTGTGCGACACCATCACTGGACAGTGTACCCACAATGTATCTATAGGTGTTCCGCAAGTATCGCTCTTGGGTCCCCTATTATGGAACCCGATGTACGATGGCATCCTGCGGGTCAATCTACCAGACCAAACCGATATTTTTGGATTCGCCGACGATATTGCGTGTGTCACAATTGCAAAAGATTTAAATCGAACTGAGGAAACCTGCAACGAGAGCATAACTCGAATTCAAGATTGGCTCAACGAGTCAGGGTTGGAGTTGGCGGCCCATAAAAGAGAGGTCGTGCTGATTAGTAGCCGCAAAAAAGAGACTGCGCATATCAGAGTTTGTTCAAGTCACGATTGAATCAAAGCGGACAATTAGGTATCTAGGCATTGTGATAGACACTAGACTTTGGTATAGAGAACACTTAGCATATGTTCAACAGAAAGCGCCGACAGTGTAGTCCAAGATCCCGAATGCTGATGAACACACGAGATCCGAAACAACAGGACATGAGCGTAGTAAGATGTATAATACTCTACGCTGCATATACCCCTCCTATCCTCCTATCTGGGCGACAGCGTTTAATGTGGAGAGCGTTTAACAGGAGACGAGAACCCAGCTTGCTGCTTCCGTGGGGAGCGTGATCACAGCTAACAACCTGTTACCCATCATGCTCTCCAGTAGGAGTAATTGGAATGCAGTGTCTCTTTTTGCCGAAACAACAGCGAAAAGGCTAGGGGAACCACAACATCCTGGGAAGCAATACTTCACGGTCAAATATTTAAATATAATTCTACATGTTTAGGAAGAAGAAAAAAACACCCTTACACACTTGTCACACCCAAGTGAGCTGGCACAGTGGCAGGTACGAGAACTATTCAAGGTCGAGTTAAGTTGATTGCGTAATTTGCTTATCGTTCACAGCCTGTTTGCTACATCGAGTTGCCAACTTTTTTTGATTTTATCCTTCCTTACTTATCTGACTACACTTTGCGGAACTTGACCCATTTGGCGCGTTTAATTCCTTTTTTGAAACTCGCAGCCTTTGCCAACTAATCATTATACATTATTATTTATATACATGTATTTATTTATATATGCAAGATTTACATAAATTATGCATTTGATTGAATATTCAAATAAGCTGGTTGTGCATTAAATAATGTAAAATAAATACAGCATGAACGACAAAATTAAAACATCGACTTTTGTGCAAAGTAGACGTGTCTAATTTTGCTCTTATTAAATCACTTGAATTCTGTAATTCACACTGTATTTTAATACTTTTAAGGTACCAATTTTAACAATTATACTGTGTAGTCCGTTATTACTGGTGCTAGTGTCAAACTATGTGTGTTTGCTATTAAAAAATTGCATTTCTTTGTAAATTTTAAAAACAGGGCGAGTCGCTAACAGCTGTGTTTATTTCGCTTACTCTCGTCTTTTACTTTTCGTTACTCTCCTAACTTGTACTCTCTCATTGCATGCATATCTGTATAGCATGCGCTCTTAACGCCAGCTTTTAACATTAACTGTATCTTGTTGTCTCTCTCTTGCTTTGTTTGCATTGTTTTGTTGCTGTTTGTTATTCTACAGCACTCGACAAGCCAGTGCACTGGCTTGGTTACATTTCAAATATAACTCACTACTTATTATTACTCTGCATTAAAGTCTGTAAGGTAATGTCCGATCCTAAGGCAGATTTTATTAGCTGCTGGTTGTGTTACAATCTAGCGCATGTTAAATGTGCAGATTTCACAGTGCGTGTAAAAGATTACATCGCCAATAAAACGGGTCTTAAATGGTGTTGTAAAGCTTGCCGTGAGACGGAGATTAATATGAAATCATTTGCAATGCAAACGCGCAATAATTTATGTGCGTTGAAAAAGACTTTGACCTACGTAAGGAATTCCAGGCAATGGAATTTAAGTTTAATATGATAACAACGAGTTAATGTCTTCTAACGAGTTTCTGTCGGGACTTCTTGAACTAAATCTATCTGAGTTATGGAAAGAATCTTGTTGTTCGCTTACATAAAAAGGCTCTAATTCTGATGTCATGAACTATAGAGCTATTTCTGAGTTGTCTGCTATTTCTAAGTTATTCGAGAAAATCACTACTTCTCAACCCAACACTTATGTAGCTCAGTCATCTCACCAACCCAGCATGCACAATTAGGACTTGCCCTACTAATTACCTTATGCATGAACCTTTTAGAGTACTATGTTCTGAGTTTAACAGACATTTCGGGGTTATTAGATTAGAGTCTTCTTTTTCTACTAATAATGGCTTAATCTTAGAACATTTACTCACACATTAATCAAATAATCTGTGGTGGTGGTCATTGATTTGATTGGATTTTCCTGGGATTCCCAATCCTAGCAACAAATGTTGAATCAATTTACCTTTACTCACACCATAACTATTTATTTATTATTTTTATTTTTAATTTCTTTTCAAATAATTCTAATTTTTAATATATATATATTTAATTTAATTTTAATTTCTTTTCAAATAATTCTAATTTTTAATATATATATATTTAATTTAATTATTTTTAAATACAATTTTAATGTTACATTTTAATTAATTTCTGTTTATAGTTGACATTAAATAAATAAATAAATAAATAATAACAATTAATTTACATGCAATACACTATGCAGTTGCGGTGTTCATTCAACATTTAAATGTTGGCTGAAAGGAGCAGAGGAAAAAAAGTTACGAATAATCGCATTTGAATTTCGAATAATGGGTATTTGTGCTGCTCGAAACGCGCATCACGCATACGCCACGTGTATCACAAAAGTAATTAAATTTCTGCAACGCTTAAAACCGAAAATATGCGTTTGATATGGGCATTCAAATTGAAATTAAATTATGCTGAAGTTTATACTTAAGTAAAGTAATACTTGTGGTGTGTCGTGGACATTGATAAAAACTAAGATTATTTATATAGTATATTAGAGCAACATTAGAAGTTGCCGCTAACTATTTATTTATTTGGAGTAGCAACCTTACTAGTCGCTTCCTCGAAAGGTCATAATTAATTGCATTTCAATATGCGCAAGCGCTCCTTATATACTAGACTTACGCTACGCAGCGCTGCTGCTGAGGTCGGCAGCAGAGCGACTGCGTTGCGACACCTGCATCGATATGAGATGGACCACCGATAGAAGTAACGGTAAGTCGCCGCGATTGCAGAGAGTTCTGCTTATTACTGGTTTGAACTGCTTAGGGCAGTGTCGCGCGCTTACTTTCCGTTATCTATATCGGTAGTTCCCCTTTTAGGCTATGCTGAGTGGAGTTGTTGTGTGCGCACATATGCTGGGTTGTGTGTGCACATAACTACAGCATGCATTCGAGATATGTGTATGTGTACACTATAGTATGTACACAATATGTGCTATTTATTAGTATTATTTTTATGTAGTAATACAGTATAGATATAATGTTTATATATATTAATATATAAAATATGCGACACTACATCTCCATCCTTCTGAAAAAAAACATAATTTATTGTAGTTATTTTTATTCAATAGTAATATTAAATTTAATTTTTGTCATCATTCTGGTGGGTCATTGTGACAAATAAAAATTGAAAATAGGTTTGAGGTTTATTTTTTTTGTGTTCGTTTGGACTATTTTTAATTTTTTTTACGTTTTATGAATAAAAAATCTTAAGTCTATACTAATGCACTATTTGATTTTTTATTCGATATTTGATATAGTTATATTGTCGTTCTTACCAATATAATTTACAGTATATGGCCCCGTATACTTGTACTTGAAGTTATGTCCTATTTCATTCCTTAGTAATACCTTATCCCCTAATTTTAATTCAAAATTTAAACCATTCTTATCGTATATATATTTTTGTTTCTGTTTGTTTAATTCTAACATTATCCTAGCTTTTTGTGTGCTAGTTCTAGTTTAAATTTAATTTCCTTCCCATAATCATATTATATAACGGTTCTATTTTATCAATTTTATTAAAATTGTTCGATAGGTTTGAAGTCCTTCCGTAAACCACCTCGTATGGACAGCAGTTATGTCCCATAGAGGTTGTTGAGATGTATGAACGGATGAACTCACTAAATGTTCTGTGGATTCGCTCCACGGTTCCTACAGTTTGGTTATGATGTGCGGTTGATGTTATTTTCATTATGTTCAAATATTTGCATAAATCTTCTATTACTGAATTTTTGTGTTCCTCATTTCATTTCATTTGTATTACTAATTTCCTTGCTCTGATTTTGGTAGTGGACCTATAGTACCCACGATTACCCTATCAAACGCTTTTATTGGTGTTTCAGTCAGTGTTAGCGGAGTCTTGGTATTTTTAGTCGTTTTTGACATTTGGCATTTTGGACATTTTTTTATTCGTTATTTCACGAGTCATGTTTTCCCAATAATGATGCCTTTTTATTTTGGCTAGTGTCCTAGCTATACCTTTATGACCTCCTTGTCTTGGATCGTCATGGAATGTAAACAGTGCTGTTTCTTTTTCTTCTTTATTATTTAATTTGGTCACCGGCTTGAGCAGCGCTACTCTTATTTCTTTTAATATTTTATTGCTTATTAATTTAAAATATTCTATTGATACTTCAATTTTTGCAATAATTTTTCTAGCATGCTTAAATAATCATTTCGAATATGTTATTCGCAAGGTCACTAATTTTCGTACCTCGTTATTAACTACGTATACGTTGGGCTGAGAAGCTTTATTTCTAGTTTGCCTAGGCAAATCTAGTTTTTCTGATCCTTTTGCTGATTACTTTGATTTGACTTTTCTAATGTTGTTTGCGTCAGATGGCAACGCCGAGCAGCTGATACGGCCGCTCCGTACGATACTCCCGATGATAGTATCGATATCCCGACGATCGGCTATCGTGGAGTTGACCATCGCTAATTAAGCTGATATAATGTAAAAGTTTTCTTTCAAGTCACCCCGACTCTGCTTATGTGCTTTTACATACAACCCAATAAATTGCACATACTCTTGTGCCCCTAAAATAAAGTGATACCATCTCAAGCAAAGTGCAACCCCGCATTTTAACGGATTCTATACCGAACCCAACACCCCCCTCTTTACGGTCCAACAACGTATGTTAATACGTACATACAACAGCTTTGGACATCTAACAGCAGCAGCAACGACAGATCGACATCGGATTCTTAGCCGCACATTACCACAGGGATCACACACCCTAGGACCCCAGGATTATATTCCCGCCCACAACAACAAATGTTAATAATTATTTTTTTTAAATCTTTAATAGTGTTTCTGGATAGTGCATCAGCTACGTACACCTAGCATCAGAAGTCTGCGTACACCCTGAAAAAAATGCGGCATCAAACTTTCAACTTAAATTACTCAGCCATTTATTCATATATTTTCAAAATTATTTTTTGTAAACATAACTATAATCAATTGTCTTTATTAACGTATTTTTTCCAATATTTTTTATTGATGTCTTATAATTTATTTTTAATTTTAAACTAAACCCTACTAAAAAGTGTACACGCAAAAGTCTGCGTACAGCTGTTTCAAGCTGCGTGGAATGCAAGAAACAACGATTACCGTTAGATTTTTTTGATGTAGATAATTTCAATAGTGTATTAGCAATTAGTATTGCACATTTGAAACGTAAATATAGTATAATATTTAGTAGAATCGCAATATTGACCAAAATGTGGAAGAAAATTTCTGTTTTCCACCAAAAATTATTTTAAAGTTATCCTTTCTGGCACAATTATGCAATAAAATTGATGTCCTAGTTGGTGGAGCCCACTCCTATATCCAAAAATTAATAAACAATAGTAATTTATTTGGCTGGATCTTCTCAAATACCCGATCTGGCCAAACACCTTTAATCGCCCTTCACGAGCAGACGGCTTTTGCTCAACTTCTAGCCCCAATGTATTGGAGTTGTGATCCAAATTGTGTTCCATAATGTTGACATAATCCTCCTGTCCCTTAATACACTCAATAAATTTCAAATTTTCCACTCCTCTTCCTGTAATGAATCCCTACACCAACACTCGGCTTCGTACATATCCTACCGTGCAAACTAAATTATCTGTTTTTAGCGGTTACCGTTCGCTAATATATTAGTTTGAAAGATCTATAGCATTTGAAATATTGTTATACATTCGGAAGAAATTAAATTTTTAATTTTTGCAATGTTTTGTATTTTCTTCAGGCGAAGAATCGCTAAAAACAGATAATTTAGTTAATGCGCAGTAGTATGTATGAAGCGGAATATTTGAGTATGGGTCCATTGCAGAAAGCGGAGTGGGAAATTTGGCATTTATTGAATGTATTATGGGACAGGAGGACTATATCAACATCATGGAATCACAACCCTATTAAATTTGGGCTAGAAGGTGAACAATAATCCTCCGCTCGCGATGGGTGACCGAAGTTAGTTGGCCAGATCGCGTATTTGAGAAGATCCAGCCTAATAAATTACTATTGTTTATTAATTTTTGGATATAGGAGTGGGCTCCACCAACTAGGACATCAATTTTATTGCATAATTGTGCCAGAAAGGATAACTTTAAAATAATTTTTGGTGGAAAACAGAAATTTTCTTCCACATTTTGGTCCATATTACGATTCTACTAAATATTATGCTATATTTACGTTTCAAATGTGCAATACTAATTGCTAACACAATATTGAAATTATCTACATCAAAAAAATCTAACGGTAATCGTTGTTTCTTGCATTCCACGCAGCTTGAAACAGCTGTACGCAGACTTTTGCGTGTACACTTTTTAGTAGGGTGTAGTTTAAAATTAAAAATAAATTATAAGACATCAATAAAAAATATTGGAAAAAATACGTTAATAAAGACAATTGATTATAGTTATGTTTACAAAAAAGAATTTTGAAAATATATGAATAAATGGCTGAGTAATTTAAGTTGAAAGTTTGATGCCGCATTTTTTTCAGGGTGTACGCAGACTTCTGGAATTGGGTGTAATTGTCCTTACCCTTTAGATACTCTACCGTGAAATTATATTCCTCTAACTCAAGCCTCATACGTGTCAGTTTGGAACTAGGATTGACCATAAAAAATATATATATTAACGGTCTGTGATCTGTTTTAACAATAAAATGCTTCCCATAAATATATGGTCTGAAATGCTTTATTGCCCACTGAATTGCTACTAATTCCTGTTAAGTTGTACTCTTGTTACTTACACCCTTTGTGAATGATCTAGATACGTATGCTATTGGAAGTTGAAGTCCATTAGTGTTTTGAGTTAAAACTGCTCCATATGCTTGCTTACTTGCATTTGTTATTATTCAAAATTCTTTGGTGAAGTCCTGATATTGCAATAGAGTTGGTTGGGTTAACTGAACTTTGAGGTGCATAAAAGCGTTTTTACAATGTCTAGCGCTGTCTGCGACATGTGGTACAGGGTAGTTTATTATGACGTCATTCATCAATTAGTTTTCCTTTATCTGTACATTTATGTCCTAAGAACGTGACTTCATGCATGAAAAATGAACATTTTTCTGGATGTAACTTCAGGTTGTATTTCCTACATGTTTCGAAAACGTCTGTTAGGTTTTTAGTCATATGTTTTCGGAACAACCAATTACTATTAAGTCATCCATATAAAGGAATGCTTGTGAAGCTTCAAGTCCAGCGAATGCTACTGTCATCAATTTTTGGAAAGAGTTCGGCGCTATTTTTAATCCAAAAGGTAATCGCGTGAAGCGATCGGAGCCATTGCTCGTTGAAAAAGACGTAATATCCCTGGAACTATCTTCGAGTTCAATTCGACATTAGGTCAAGGCAAGAAAAGTATTTTGCTGTTCCTGATTGATCAAAAAGGCATCGACTCTTGCAAGTGGGATATCAGATAGCAGCTTTTTATTTTCCACTCTCCATTTTTATGTATTAGATTCTTGATTGGATTTCTTTGAAACTAGTAAGAGTGGGGTATTATACTGTGATAATGATAGCTCTACTATTTTGTCGTTAATTAATTTTTGAACCTGGTCTTCAGAATTTCGACTTTTTGACTATGAGGACTTCGGTAGTTTTTTATGTATACTGGTGCATCATCTTTCAATCTTAGTTTTTGTTTATAAAAATTATTCGTCGCGGTTGGTTCGGTTTCTAGTCCGAATATGTCTGTATATTTCGTGGATAGCTCTTTTAGCTTTGTCTTAAATTGTGGTGGGAAATTTTCAAATAATCGTTACATGACTTCTTCTTTCCTGCTTTCGTTAGCTTTTTGAACTATATCATAGTTCGAAAGTGACTCAAATTTGACATTTCTTATATTAACTAATTTTATCGGTATTAGTTGTGTTCAATAATCGAACGAATGCGTTATTACTGCTTGCAACTGAGGTTGCGATATAAATTCCGGATTTAATTTTCTGGTTCGGAATCAGAATGCTCTCTTCGTTTGAGTTAAGATCAATTTTTCGAACTACTTGCGATCTTGCTGGTACAATAATCTTATTGTTACCGGCGTTGTGTACTATTGGTACGTAGATCGGAAAGCGTAAATTGTTTGGTCTGATTATAAGCCAATCTTCTGTCGGCTGAAAGTTCAGTTGGCAGTTAAATATCCTTACAAAGTCAATACAGATTATTCCATCACACGGGATTGCAAATATTTGAGTTACTATATAAAAACTGTATGGAATAATAATATATATATCTGTGGGTTAATCCCTTAAATATTATAATTTCTTGGCTTATACCTTCAATATTTATGGTATTATTATTTTCTATATTGAAGAAACAGTCAGAGTTTTCTTTTAGTCTGCTCCTGTATCGACTAAAAATGTCAACTGTTTCCCTGTAGCTATATGAGTCAATGACACGAATTTATTTTGGCAGAGGTTGATGGTGTAAACTTTCTTCTTTCTTACTGCTGTGTATCTAAAGGTCATTCCGAGTTATCCTGATGTCCTGATTCGGACATTGCTGTTCCGGTTATTCTGGCTATTAGGATTATTCTGTCCTCTATTGGAGTTTTGTCCCACCACCCACGATAATCTCCTCTGTAGTTCCCTATTTTTCGTTGTTAGGCATTTAAATTATTTATCAAATCTCTGTCTGATTTCTAGAATATTTGATAATTTTTAATTTTATTTATCAAGTATTTTTGTTAATTTTATTTTTCAAGAATGCGTCCTAAATATCTAGTTCTATATAAGTATATTAATTTTTTTTTCAATATTAACATTTTCTATGCTTATAGTTTGTGTGGTTTCACAGACCTCACCCTAATTGGGCAACCATATATGTGGCTCAATTTAACAATAATTATATATGTATATAAAAAAACAATTCGGTGTACGCTCTGTTAAGCACTGTCGGGTTGTGATGGGGCACCGGTGCGGGCAGCACAGGTGAGCACATAATGTGGTGTAAAGGGTTCATTCAGTCCTTAGTCCTTAGGTCTTTCTCCTCATATTCATGTACTTTCTCTCAGAGCCGTTCTTTTCGTTGCGATCATTTCTCACTGACCCGCGCTTCTGTTGACAAATTGAAGTCTTCTATAGTTACAGTGCTTTCTGTCTGTGCACGAATCGCTTTTTATTATTCTATTTTGTGTGGCACACAGTTTCAGCCGACTTATCGCTTTTTTTGCACCACAAAATAGATGATGCCAAATGATGCACAACAATACAAAAAGGGGGGAAAAATATATTAAAAAAAAGGAAAAGAAAAAATAAATAAATGCGAAATGCAAAAATGGACTCGGACATCCTCAGAAAAGTAAAAAATGAAGAAAAGCTTAAGGCGTTGGAGAAGCCGTAGTAAGGGTGAGGAGAACCCAAAAAGGGGAGCTTCTCCTTCAACTAGGAAAGTCAGGAGCAGATACGTCGGCCTTTAGGACGATTTTAGGTGACACTCTGGGGAGCCAAGCGGAAGTGCGGACGCTCTCCCATCAAGTCACACTAATATGTAGGGACTTCGATGAAGTCACACGAGGACATAGTTTTTAACTGGACATGGAGGTTATAGGTTCTATTTATGTAGGATCCGACATGAAGCAAATTCGTAGTGCTCGGATTGTCCTCTGCCACGTGAGGATCCTGAGCATGTCATGTGGGGAATACCTACCCCGTAGCAGTTAGTGGGGTTCATGTTGGCGACGCATGTCAACTGGCTACACGTTAGCCGGGTTATTATTAGCATCTAAAAAGACCTGAGAAGATGGGAAAGAATCCGCAGAGAAGAGGAGATAGTCTAGGAAACTAAAAGGCGAGAGCCCTACGGAGGCTCTTCCCAACCCCCTGAAGTAAATCTTAAGCGGCGGAGTTGTGTGGAGTGTTGGGGTGGGTTTAGTTGGTTTTTGCCGTCCTAGTGGCAAGTCCAGCATATTTTTAGGTATGGGCCGTTCATATCTTTTGAAGATTACCATTCCTCATGTCGCACAATGCGAATCAAAAAAAAAAAATTAAGCATTTATACACACACGGCACAACCTTCCTCTCCAGCAAGGTAGTCGTATACACTCGCAGGCTTTAGTCGAGTTACACCTGAGGAAATCAGCATTATAGGATGGAAATTGAAATTGGCTGAGTTGTTCAATAATGGCTAATTGAGCAAACGTTCCCGAACATCTGCCAAAATGAAAATCTGCTACTTCTTCCGAAGCCGGGAAGATCCCCAAACGATTCTCCTGCCTTCCGACCAATCTGCCTATTGGACGGACTAGGCAATGTGTTTAAAGAAAGATTATTTGCACACGGATTGAAGAAGCACTGAAGAGAGCTGGAGACCTGTCCCCAAATCAATTTGGGTTCCGCAAAGCGAGGGCAGCCGTTTACAATTTGCAAAGAGTGACGGACATCACAGAGGAGGCTGTACAAGGTAGCAGATGGATACTTTGCTACAACACAGTTTCATTTACCTACATGATTTATGTGTCTGGTAAACAGTTTACAGACACTGTATTTTCATCGGTAACTTCTTCGACCAATTTATAGTAAATTAGCAAACCCGGCGAACTCCGTTTCGCCACCAGATGGCTTTATTTCTTTTGATGATTAAAAAAAGGAAACATTTTGTATCATTTCCCAACAGTTATTTATTTATTTCGTAGTTTTCTTTTTTAATTAATATATTTAAAAAGTGAAGAATCTGTACAGCTTTAAGTACTTTAACATCAAATGGTTAGATTGTGTAAGTGGAACCAAACGTCAATTCTCTATGACGATTACATATATTGATGTGTTATGGGACTGTGTGGTAGTATGGAGGTGGGTAAGCGCTATTTGCGCCTCATTGTTTTGGCAAATCCTTGCCTTTAAAGACGCCTCAAAGGTCTAGCCGGACTCAGATTTCGAGCAAGTAAGCTGCGGTACCCCAGAAGTTTGTCTCTGTATCGGCTTGTATGCCTACCAATCTTCTCTTCCACAGTAAACAGGCTTAGGTCTCTATGAAGAGTTGAACTGCGTAAATACCAAGGGCAATCAGTTATATTTCCAAGGACCCTATTCTGCAGCGCCTGAATCCGTTTATAATTTGATTTAGCAGCGATCCTCCAGATCTGAATTCCGTAAAGCCAGATTGGTAAAATACAATGCATGTTGTTTTGAGGAGGCCTTTTAATTTAAAGGCACCTTTCATACATACACTTTATCAAATAATAATTACACTTTATTTAATAATAATTAGAACAGTCGCGAAAATTCAGTTTGGATTGCAGCTTTTATTAGAAGTGAGTAGAAAGAAAAAGTAACAACGCAATAGAGACGATAAAGAGAAGAGAAGAATGGCCACCAACTGATAACCGATAGCAACATATGGCAACCTCAGGCGGGGCTGCCAATCTGCCAATGATTTTTGTTTACATTGTGCCCTTGAATTAGGTGCTTCTGCTCCCGACATAGTCACCCGTTGGAGGATAAACCTCCTTCAACTGAATTTTCCTCGAGGGGCAGAAGCGCCAATTTCCCGACAGCTCTCCTTACGAGTTCTGCTGCAGTCCTGACTATGGCTACACGAACTGTACCATCCTATCCTGCAATGATGTTTTCCATTCTGCCTAGACGCCACTGAAGGGGAGGAGTGTTGTCGTCCTTGATAATCACGATGCTGTGAGGGGAACGCCATTTGCTGCGCTCTTGCAGCAAGGAGAGGTAGTCGCAGCTCCATTTACGCCAAAACACTTGCTGCATGCGGCTGATGCGCTGCCGTTCACTGAGTCGGTTGGTATTAAGATGTGCTAAGTCAGGCTCGTCAATGACTGACATAGGACCACCAATCAGGAAATGACCAGGTGTAAGCACGTCTAAGTCGCTGGGGTTTTCTGAAAGTGGACAAAGTGGTCTAGAGTTAAGCATACCAGCGATTTCGCAGACCAATGTCCTTAGCTCGCAAAAGGTGGGAGTAGAATTTCCAAGTACATGCCGAAAGTGGAACTTGGCCGACTTTATCGCTGCCTCCCAGAGACCACCGAAGTGAGGGGAGCGCGGAGGGATGAAACTACACTTGATGTTGAGTGACAAACACTTATTCCATAGCTCAGTGTTTGGAGGATCATCTAAGAATGACCGCCGCAGTTCGTTTAACACCTTCCTTGCTCCCACGAAATTAGTAGCATTGTCGGTCCATATCGTGTTTGGTTTTCCCCTAGTGCTGATGAACCTAGTGAGCGCTGCCAGAAACGAAGCTGTTGACAAATCCTCCACCAACTCCATACGGCAAGCCTTTTGTCTAGAAGCAGACAAACATTGAGACGTAGCATTTCGTTGGGGGTCGATTCCGGACTGACGTAGAAAGGCCCACAAAAGTCAATTCCGATGACATGGAACGGTCGGCTTCTTTGAACGCAGGTAGCGGGGCCATGACATCTTCCAACACCATTGGCATCAATCTATAGCAGCGGATGCATTTTCCAATTATTGATCCGACTGATCTTCGTCCTCCGATGACCCAAAATCTCTGACGCAATGCCGCCAAGAGACTCTGGGGACCTGCGTGCAGAAATTTGTGATAAAAATGCATCACTAAGACCGTTGTTACTGTATGGTTCTTGGGCAGCATTAAAGGATGCATGGCTTCGAAATCCAAATTTGAGTCCTGAAGACGTCCGCCAACGTGCAGCAGACCTTTATCGTCCATGACCGGGTGCAGTGACCAAAGGCTGCTTCTATTTGAGATCTTCTGTCCGGAATTCAAAGCGTCAAACTCAGCAGAGAAATGGACGCGCTGTATGCTCCTTATAAGAAGATGTGTGCCTTCCTTGACGTCATCTTCAGTTAATAGTTCTCAGTCGGTTGATGCTTGCCGTCTTCTCCCAGGCAATTCTCCTGGCAAAGAGTAGCTCTGCGCCTCGTGTTCGGGAGGGACCTGCTTTTGTTGCGGACAGAGAGAGTCTTCTTGAGCTTGGAGACGAGATCCTTCCGCAAACAATCCATCCTACTCTAGTTTTCTGCAGCACTAGCAAATGACTAGATATTTTGATTTGACCCACGCAGAGATCATAGAATATGCCCGCACCAATGGGCATGTCGATTCGCTGACTCTCGATTCGCTCTCTTGTCGATTCGCTGACTCGGCTAGAGTTATATTGCTGGGGATTTTACATTCCGTCAAATCAAAGTCATGCTGCGGCTGGTAGTCAGTGATCGTTGTAGTGACCAACGCTTGGAGAGAAGCGCCGTATCTAGAGCTTTGCGACTGAGCTATTATGTCGACGATCTTCCGAGTAGACAGCCAGGTATCCCCAATGCCTGAAACGACGATGTTTGAATTGCGTCCCTTTAGTTGCAACTGTCCAACTAGCCTGGAGGTTATGAAATTTTACTGCGAGGCTGAATCCAACAACGCACCACACGGTACGAGTTGCACAGAACTGGACTTCACAAAGATGATAGCAGTAGCTAACAGCACATATTCGTCGCGTGTCGGTACTCGGGCTTGACAATCAGATACATGAGCGCTTGTGTCTGCAGAGGTGATTGTGCCGGTGTGCAAGATGGTGTGGTGCTTTCCTTGACAAAGCCTGCACTGAGATGATTTGCATTGCGACTGTCCATGATCAGAGCGGAGGCAATTAGTGCAGAGCTGCAACTTCACTGCTCCCTTGTGCCTGTGTGCTGGAGGTAATGTGAGGAAAGCAGTTGGGTGCCTTGGTGCTTTTGGATATTTCCATGTTCTCCAACATGCGACATCTCTTCTCAAGGAATGAAGCCATATCTTTCCAACTTGGCAATGATTCGCTCAGTAGTACCTCTTCCCATTTTTCTTGCGCTTGAGGGTCCAACTTTGATGCGACGAGATGCACTATCAATCCTTTCGCGATTTGATCACTGCTTGCCATGGTGCGCAGCGCACGCAAATGCGAATTGAGCTTGTCACTGAGCTCGCGCAGACTGCTTGCTGATCCTTTTTCCACACATCTAGCTCCAAATATTGACCGCACATGTGCCTGAAAGTGAAGTAATAATCAAAGCGGTTCATTAAAAGGTCAATGGCTGTGTCATAATTGGCCTCAGAAGGATCCAAAGAGCTAATGGTGTTTAATGCTGCTCCACATAAGCAAGAGCGAAGGTGTTGGAACTTCTCAATGCTGGATAAGTCGTCGTTTCTTCCGATGATGGTATTGTACATAGCTATTAAATCCGGCCAATCGGCATAAGACCCTGAGAATGTTGGAAGTTCAGCTCTGACAAACGACTTAAACGAAGCTCGGCAGAATAGTCGAGAGACGATCTCCTTGGATATCATCGAAAATTTAGGTCCTAATGGCCTTTGCCGGTTTGCAAGGCTCCATGATAGTATCGCCTTCAATTACACGTAAGTTTGTAAGAAGTTCGTTCTGGTCTGAGAGCTATCAAATTGAGACATTAAAAGCTCAACAGCTCCAATACGAATGGACAGCTCGGATTTGTCGAAGCGGGAAAGCTCCTCAAAGTCGCAAAATTTATTCATTGCCCTCAACTAACGATGGATTGACTAAGCTTTGGCTTTGAAAAATGCCATGTTGTTAGTGGGCTCGACACACCTGATTGTGAAAGAATCGTCACTTGTTGCCATATTCACCTCTTTTTTTGCGAAACTGCGTAAATAAAGAGCGCGAAATAGGTCGATGATCTCGTGACCGTGAACTTGGCACAACAGCTGCACGCTAAATAGTTCTGCTTGAAATATACCGCAATTTCAAACGCAAACTGTTCGAACTGTTCGTAACGTATGTATTTATGCGAGGTTTATGTACGTGCGTGTGTGTGTGTGTGGCGAAGGTGTACAACACAGCGTAGACGGTTATATTAAGAGAATTTTTGATAGATCAGGTGTTTAACGGATTATTAAACAGCGTAGGAAACTTAAATTCACTTGCTATGAACGTAAGCTAATCTTCTCAATTTCTTATAGTAAGACGATATAATACCGAACGCGAATTGTTGAGATACGTGATATTCAAATATGTTTAAATATATATTTATTAGTATCACGTCGGGGTCACCAAATGTTTTGAGGAGGCCTTTTAATTTAAAGGCACCTTTCATACATATACTTTATCAAATAATAATTACACTTTATTCAATAATAATTAGAACAGTCGCGAAAATTCAGTTTGGATTGCAGCTTTTATTAGAAGTGAGTAGAAAGAAAAAGTAACAACGCAATAGAGACGAAAATGAGAAGAGATGAAGGGCCACCAACTGATAACCGATCGCCGCATATGGCAACCTTAGGCGGCCAATCTGCGGACGGCTGACCTCAGCTGATGGCTGCACATATGATTTTTGTTTAGATAGTGCCCTTGAATTAGCTGCTTATAAGCGGCATGGTACTCCTTCTATTGATAAGCCATCGCAATTGCTGGATCCTCATGTTACATTTTTTTACCGCAGACTTAAGATGAGGTCCGAAGGTAAGTCGCATGCGACGGCTGCTCCAGAGTAATACCCTCAAGCTGGATTTCAGGGGCTGTCATTATCAGTCTCTTCAGAGTGAAGCATGGGTTTCTTGCTTTGAGCGGATTGACTCTCCACCATTTGTACCAAGCTGTTAGAGCAACAAGATACTCCTGCAAGCCATTAGCTGCTTCTACTGCGATGTCATCTGCATAGGTCGCAATGAGGTCCTTAGAGGGAGTCTCCATATGTTGACTATTGGGTCTGGGTATATCAGCAGTATACAACAATTAAAGCAACGGCCCAAGTACACTGCCCTGTGGTACTCCTGCTTTCATTGGGTAGATGTTAGAATATGTATCCCTAACTTTGACTTTAAGCTTCCGACCTTCCAGATATGATTTTAAAAGTCCATAGTAGGGAGCTGGTAGGAAGCTTTTGATTTTACAAAGAAAGCCAAAGTGCCAAACCATTTCCATTGCTTTGGGAACTCTTGGCCTTGAAGAATAGCATTAATAATTAACGCTATATATATGATTGTTCTTGTGGGAAAGGCCTTCAGGGTAGAGTAGCATTTCCTATCAATATCCGGTGCTTTATTATTAGGTAACGATTGAATGATTTCATAGGATATATCAATATCAATAAGGGGTTGTTGCTTGAGCGATTTAATGCACATCCATAGAGAGTAGTTGGCATCAACGGTGTAATCCATAGATGACAATTTTTGCTCAAAGGCGCCTTTTTCTTTTTATAAGTTTCCTGGCTTCTCTTCTAAGAATAATTCTATAACTTTTGGTTCGAATATCTAGTGCTGCTGGAGTTGAAGCCGAAGCAGCTCTACGAATATTATCAGTTAGAATGTCGACTGCATTCTCGATATCTACTTTAGAGTCTAGAGAAGAATTAAGATGAAACGATCTGTAAAGATGTTGTTTAAAAACCACTAGATCAGTCCGACTTGTGATCAGCCGAGGACTTGGCCTGGCATTAACTCCATTCTTTAGCAGATTGGCTACAAGTGCAATGTGATCGGAATCAAGATCCCAGCTTTCATTAATATTTATTTGCGAATTGAGTATCCCATGATATAATACGAAATCAATGCACGTAGCAGTGTGACTAGATACATATGGGTATCTAGTTGGAGAGCCAGTGGCAAGAATTTTACGCCCTCTAACTGATATGGATTCAACTAGCTTAAGCCCTCTAGATGAACAAGGGTTGTCGCTCCACATCTAATGACGAGCATTCCAGTCACCTCCAACCAGATACTTCTGTCCAAAAGAAGCGAGTATATCGCACTAACTTCCATGTTACTCAAACCTGTGACAATTTTAATGGTAGACATTTGAACTAATCTTATCTCTTTTATCTCTTATCTTTTTGTGGGAAGTGGGTGATAGAGCTTCTCACCAACACCGCCGCTTCTCCGTGGCCATGATTATGCCGTGATGGCTTATACGCTGGATAAAATGAATATACATATATTTTAACAACCTCACCTCTATTTAGCCTTTTTTCACTTAAAAGTATTATATCAATCATGTTATTCTGAGCAAAGAATTCAACTTCTTTTGCTTTGCCAGAAATGCCATTGGCATTACAAATAAGGATCTTGAGATTGTACATCGTGAGGTTGAAGCGCTGTTTAGGAGTTGGGGGTTCGATGAATCCTCATTCCTTTTTTTAGCGAACTTATTAATTGACTATTTTTGATAGTAAGCTGGTGTTGGTCACTTTTCTGCTGCTGCAAGTACTGTAAAAGTTCCTGCTGCTGTTGCAATTTCTTGCAACAGATGCGTGTGACAAGCTAGAACGAACTCCAGGAAAGCTGGCTTGTTGAGTCTGTTGTTCACTAAATTGCTTTTGTTCCTTTTTTTTTTGATGCAGTTGTTGACCTTCTTGCTGCAGTTGCTGTTGTTGCGGTTTTCAGCGATTAGAGTTACTCCGATTTACAATTAATTGTTTCACGGTGAAACGTCCCTTAGACTACCCCATTGAATTTTTTAGATACTCCTGGTACCATTGGCATCCCTTATAGGTAGCCATGTGACTGCCTCCACAGTGTAAGCAAGTTGGTTGCTGATCCAATGGGCGAACACACTTTAGTAGGAGGCTTATTGCCACAACGTGCACAATTTGCCTGACGACGACAGTATTTTGCTGTATGGCCATATTCCTGGCAACGCAATTTCAGATGATTTACTCATCCTCTCAACTGTAACTCTTTGTCGGCAAAGAGTTTTAATGTCATAAATTTTTTTTATATTTTTACATTTTTTTATATTTATGAAAAATATGTTTAATTTTTGGTACTTATTTGACCTTGATCTCGTATTATGCACCTGTAGAGCGTCAAAACCAACGGTTTTAAAATTAGTTATTATTTGGTTAATAGGAGTGCTATGATGCCCCCCTACACTACATTCTTGCAAGGTTTTTCTTCCTTCAATTGAAAAGTATGGAAATGTATTCTCATATTTTGAAAGTTTCTCTATTATTCACTTTAACACTTGCGTCGTCCAAATCAGTAACATCACTATTTATTTCAAGAAAATCATTGACAATTGCAATATTTACCACAATTTGCGGTTATTTTTTTACATTTCATCTCAATTGCTTTAATCCCATAGAAGCATAAGTATGACACTGCGTCATACTCGGCAAAAGCCAAAAAAAAAAAAAAATTATTATTATTTTGAAATATTCTTCATTCGCGAATTAAAAATGTGACGAAATCGAAATTAATAATATAGATAAAGAAAGTCGATCATACTCTGAAAAAAAAATTTTTTTTCAAAAATTTTTTCGTTCGCGAACTAAAAGCAATAAAACCAAATCGAAATTCATTATAGACTAGAAATAGATTAAGAATACGGAATTGTATATGTTTAACTTTGCACGTAAGATTACAATTTGGTTAAAAAATTTCGACTATGGAAGTCTATTGGTTAATGAAGATGAAAGCGATGTGCCCAACTTTATTTTTTTGCCCTCTCGGTGATTCTCATTCCGTTTGAACATTGGAATTGTGAAATTATGAGTGCGTAGAAAATTTCTAGTTTAGGGATCATGTCTATCTAAGAGAAGAGGGGGATTGAATAGGGGATTCATTGAAATAATTATCATCGGGTCATAGGCGGGATAGGGTTTGGACCGCTAGAGTCTCTCACCATCTAGGACTCTCGCACATGCCTCTTCTCCTCGTTGGGTCGAATCAGTTTATCCATTGATTTTATTTCGAGATTTTCTTTTTCGAAGTCTCGTTTTGTTTTCTTCTGGGGTCGTTTTGGCGGTTTCGTTGATTGATATAATTAATATTTTTGGCACTCTTGAAGGCCCTCGGACCCGGTGCGTCCGGCAGAAGTGTCAGCATTTTGCGTGGTTAGAATCAGTAGTTTTTAAGCTTCATTGTCACAGGGAGTTTCCCGAGTTAGCAAACCCACACCCATCCCGAAAGTGCTAAGGTGCCAAAGGATCCCATCCAGCTAATTTTGTACCACACCGGACAGTATCTGACCGATACGCTAACTATACATTCTCGGCGGAGCCTCGCTACGGTGTATGCTACATATTTATCTCGCGTCTATCCTAAAGGTCGGAAGCCCAGAAAATAAAACAAAAGAAAACACAAAATAATAAATATAACTTCATTTTGGATTTCGGTGCAAGGATGGAATTAAAGCATCCAGTCAAAATTTCTTTAGCTAAACAAGACGATTTTATCGCAGCGTGTATTTTAACCAAACGACTGCAATATTCTGGAATGACAGCTTAATTTCATAAAACTGGACTCAAGGAATACAAAGTTGGTTTGATTGTTATTAAAAATTCAGTTATGTTTGATAATATTCCAATTATTAAATTGCAAGCATTAACGGTAAATTATAAAAATAATGGCATGAGAGGTTAGGGCATATAAGCAATGATAAGCTGTTAGAAATAAAGAGAAATCGTAGAATTATCCTGTTTAAAACGAAAACAATCTAGATTACCGTTCAAACAGTTCAAAGATAGCTATATTTAAAGACCCCATTTGTTGTACATTTTGACCAATTTCACCAACTACCCTAAGTTATAAAAACTTTTATGTGACTTTTTGAAGAAAAATGCACACATTACTGTGTAACTTATTTAATGATATAAAAGATTTCGTTGCATAGAGTGAAGCTCAATTTTGTGCAAAATGGAGTTTCTGATGGAATGATAAAAGCCGTGAATGAAAGGCTCGTGCCATCGCAAATTGTGCAAGGCTGGACAAGTTTCTGGGATAAAGCAGTGCAAGCACAGCCACATATTTAGTTAAAAGGATTCCAAGCAGAGCATTTTTTAACATTACAAAAACTCCATATCAGTTGAGGAATAATGGAAAACTTAGTTTAAAACATTTAAAAGTATTTGGTTAAACTTTATATTTGCAGAATAAAATTTAAAAAACAAAGTTTGATGATAAAACATACTAAAGTATTCTTGTAGGTTATAACCCAAATGTTTTAAGACTATGGTGTGCTGTTAATAAAAAATTCATTGATGCAAGAGCTGGTGTAGATGAAACCAATGTGGCCAATTCAAAAGCTAAAAGTTTTCCGAATGAAAGAAGGAAAGGAAGGTAAATGACCTTCGGACTTAAATTGCTTTAGAAAGAAGTAATTCTATAAGATGCACGTTTCGTTGCATTGAAGACTTATTATGTTCGGCAACAAACCCGACATGTAATACAATTGACTAAATAGAAAAATCGCATAGATACTCTGAATCTTGTTTTGAATCCTGATGTTGTGACTTCCCAACTTTTGCCGTTTTCCAACAGACAGATATCACCAATAAAGATGAACAGTTATAATAATGAATGTAAGGTACGACACCAATACCATCATATGCCGGAGAAAAGTTACACATTGAAATATTTTCTACCGATCAAAAGCTTTTTCTGACTTGCATTGATAATTGTACTTCTACAGTGCTGGTCTTAGGTTAGACGCACCAACGTTTTTTTTACATAAAATGCTATATTTATAATGATGCTTTTGCTAATGATCCAAAATGCTGTTCTTATTAAAGTTCGAATCTTCTTCGAAAAATATGCGATCACAGTTGGTTGATTTGCGAAAAAATATCTGTGAAATCGAACATTCTAGAAAGATCTATTGCACTCACGTGGGTTTTTGGTTGATCATTGAAGAGACGCACTTTACATTTGTTCGTCCTTTCGTAAAGATGTGCGGGTTTTTCTATTGCAAAAATAATAAAAATAATCAAATATTGCAATGTTTCACTGTATCATTCGATGAAGGAAGGCTATTGTTGAAGTTATTACCAACAAAGGGGCCCATTACAAAAAAAAAAAATTTTGTATTTACAACAACTAAAAATTTATGTTAGAAAAGTAATATTTTTATCATTAAAATTAACAGCCTAATTGAATCTATTCTATTGACCAAGAAAAATTCCCCTTATTTTGGGTAGCTTTAAAAAAATGTTTAAAAAACATAACTTTGTTAAATTTGAAAAATAAGTTGTATATTACATTTAAAGTATCATTAAATTTTAAATATTTCTGCGTATCAATTTTATTTCTATTATTATTAAAATAATAAAAGTGAAGACAATGTAATTAATGTAAGTGTATGTGCGTCTGACCTATTGACCAGCAGTGTATTAGCGCATCGCGCGATTACGGATATAACAATTCCCATTTTACAACTAATACAATTTTTTCAAAATTTACAGAAAATTTATTTCGTTAATAAGGCGTCTTTCAATTCAGAAACGATCACTTCACTCTTGAAAACGAAGTGCAACAAACAATTAAGGTCATAAATTTATTGTTTCCATTAATATTACACCATAGGATAGCTAGAACCCTGGATTTCATAAGAACAACATTGAAAGTCGTAGCACGTACCGCCGACGCAACGTATCTGGGAAAAATAGAGATTACCGTAGCTCAACTAATAACAATAGACAGATGATAATGAACACAGAAACATAAGAGCAAACGCTACTAGCGAAAAACGCAGTGCGTATCTCAGAAATACATAAACTCATGCTCACTATAATGCTTACTATAATAAATCATTCAATTTTCGACCACAATGAATTATGTTAAAGTCCATTTTTAGTGAGCAACTCACAGAAGTTCCTATAGTAATGGGAGTATTAGATATTACAATTTTTCAGTCTGGTACTATTATACATATTTTATTATTATTATTATATTATTATATTACTATTATTAACTAATAAACTGTAAACTATCAGAGTCATAATTATCATCTATGAACAAAAAGTTTTGGTTCGTAGTCGAATTATCAGGGAGCCTTGTATTTTGAGGACTCATCCTTACATATCAATGGTGGATCCGTAGGAATTCTTCAATAAAGCTTCAAATGTGATCCGTAAATTAAACATCATATGTCGCATAAGATATTGGAACCTCAACGGATGGGAACAACGGCCAGTTGGGATGGAATGGATGGGAACAACCATGCTTACACGACAATTATGCTCATGTCACATAATGTATTGGAACTTCAACGGATGAGAGCAACGGCCCGTCGTAATTTGTGTCACAATATTATATTTGCTCCACATTTAGGTAAGTCTGGTTGGTCGACCATGATCTTAGCTTTAGATGAATTTTCATTTTCAATTTGTAATTCAGTTTAATATTGTTATACATAATAAGCAAACGCTTTAGAATTAATCGAACAGGCCAAAAGCCGATAAATAATTTCTTTCATTTCACTTTGCTGGGCCACAAGGCCAGTAATAAAGACGAATAGTTTCCTCCAATTTAATGTCGAATCTCCACAATGGATTGGGGATCTCTAACGAGGACACCACATCTATAAGACCTACACCAGATTAATTTGAGCCCAACGGAACTAAGTTTATCTTAAGTAGAATCCACATCTCTCATATCATATAAATATATAAAGAAATATTTTTTTTTTTTTGGTCGGCTTTGATGTTTTTTTTTACTGAATTTTATCCCACATTGGTGGTTGTGTGATTTGTATTGTGGAAAAAGTTTACTAAATCATTTTCTGACTGCTCATGAATTGTGGGTACAGACAAAGAAAACTTTAATATTATAGTGAAGGGAGTGAAAGAGACACTTAATAAAGTCTCTTATTTTTGTCAGGATTCAGGTTTATTTAATAACACTCAGGTTGATATTTTTTCCAATTCAATTCTTACTACTAGTCTTCTTGTGTATCTATCTAACGCGCTTCTTCTTCCCTCCTTTTAGACAACTCTGCTCTGCTCTTAACAGATCTCTGTTAAGTAATTAACATCCTCATTACAGCTGTTGTCTGAGTTTAACAGCCTGCAAGATCAGCTGGGCCCGCCAACGCAATTTGTCGCTTACATTCGGCTTCTCCTGACTTCGATGCGTCCTCGCAAGACTCTTCTGGGCCGTCATCATTTTCACTATTGTCGTCCTCTGGCTCATCGGGTGGTATCTTGCACCATGGTTTCATCTTGTCCGATGCATAAACTGACTTGTAGTGGCGTTGTGTGCGCTGAGCGTTCGGGATATCTTCCACCTTGGTTCCAGTTTCCTTGACATTCCTGTGCCACATGGTTCATTCTCTACCAATACTATGTCTCCAAGATCGTAAACAGTGGGCTTGGCATGTTCTCCATCATACCTCTTCTTGGCTTCTGCTCGTTGGTCGTTAATGTTTTTTTGAATGTGGTTTATTGGGCATCGTATTTAAGCTCCATTGGATCGGTCGAAGCTTTTCATCCCATCTCTTCTCATTCTCTATCATTGGTAATAACATTGACAATATGGTGCGATTAGTCCGTTCCACTTGTCTATTTGCTCTCGGTGTACGGACAGCATTCAATGCTGTTTTTATGTTGTTCTCGCTGCAAAAGCGGGAATACTCTTTTGATGTAAAGGCGGTTCCTCTATCCGATATTATACGCATGGGCATTCCAACGTAGCTGGTTACTTCATTCAAAATATCTATGATGTGTTTAGTTGTGGTGCTTTTTACGGGGCGAAGGATAGCAAATTTGGTGAAAGCGTCTATAAGGGCAAAGATGTGTTCATTCCGCTTCGAGCTTTTTGGGAATGGTCCCAAATGATCAACGTGAATTGTAGAAAGCGGTATAGGTTTCATTACATTATAATGATATTCTCCTTCTTGACGTCCTCCAGGTCTTTTGTAAAATGCGCAGCCAACACATTATTTTATGTAGCTCAAAAAACAAAACAACTTTGTAATGCGACTTATCGTTTTCTCAACACTCATGTGACCTGCTTTATCATGGCATTCGTTAAGAACTTGGTAGCGAAGTTGATTCTGGACTACCCAAAGTAGTTTCTCTCCACACTTACGATACAGTCGCCCTTGTTCTATGACATACGCTTCTTCATATCTGCAAACATGGCTTTTATCTTCTCATGCTGTAGCTGTATAGTAAATAACCAATCTGCTTCGTCTATGATTAATTTAGAAGTCTTCAAACTAGCCGTTTCCATTTCCTTAGCTAGCTCAACCGGAGTACGACTAAGTGTATCTACATGTTCCAATATAGTTCCTGATCGGTGGACAACTTCGATGTCAAACTTCTGAATTCGTAACCACCATCGAGCAATACGAGGTATTAACTCTCGCTTCTCCATTGATGTTCTTAAAGCACTGCAATCCGTAATCACTCCAATCTTCTGCCCACAAACGTAATACTTGAATCTCTCCAACGATTCAACCACGGCTAACGCTTCAAGTTCATAGCTGTGAAAGTTCCTCTCGGTGTTGGTTGTCGCTCGACTAAAATATGCAATTGGCTTTAAATGTCCATTCTCCATCTGCATTAGCACACCGGCTAGGAAAATTGAACTTGCGTCTGTATGTACTTCATGTGCAGCGTCTACACGATAACTTGCGAGTACAGGTTTCGATGATAGGCTTTGTTTTAAAAGTGCTGATTTTTACGCAACAGAACGCAAGGGTTCGGAAATTATGGAGTATCCGGCAACAAATTTTCTAAAATAGCCACTCAGGCCCAAAAATTTTGTAATTTCTGTAGTGTTGTTAGGCTTTGGATATGATGCAATGGCATTAGATTTGAGTTCTCCAGGTCTTATTCCTTCTGAATCCATTTGATGTCCCAGAAATGTTATTGACTTCTTGTAAAACTCACATTTCTTTATGTTGAGGGTCAATCCGCATTCTCGTAACACTTGCAAAATGCTTTTTATCTTTCCTATCATCTCACTAAATGTGTGGCTTCTAATTAAAATGTCGTCCATATAATGAAGCATATCTCCATTCTGGACCCTACTCTGAATTTCTGCCATGAGTCGATTGAAGATAGCTGGTGCGTTCTTTAGTCCAAATGGCATGCGCTTAAATTCATATAATCCTTCTGTTGTTATAAAAGCTGTGTACTTGCGACTTTCAGGAGCTACTTCAATTTGGTAATAACCGCTGTTCACATCCAACGTTGAGAAGTATTTGAACTTCTTTGCTTCCTGCAACCTTTCTTCTATATTAGGCACTGGGAAATTTTCTTTCTGCATACATTTGTTAAGCCGTCTGTAATCAATACATAATCGATCACATCCATTCTGCTTCTTGATTAGTACCACAGGGCTTGCGTACTCGGATGTCGACAAAGTAATTATGTCGCGTTGCAGCAACTCTTTTATCATCTCATTGACTATGTTTTTTTTGGTTCTGGAATGCGATATGGAGCTTGTGCTATTATTTGATTATTGTCCAGGTTAATCTTTGCTTGTTTTCCCGATTCCATCCAATCCACTTGAAAATACATCGGAATATTCTGCCAAAACATTAAGCATCTGCTGTTTTTCCGTATTATCTTCAATATTGCTTAGTAGGTTGTTCATTTCTAATTGCTTCATTTCTGGCAATTGCATAATTCTAATGCTTTCAAAAGTCATTTGTCCCTTTCCTAATCTTATATCCATATTAGCAATGACTTCTTGACCTATCAAAAAGTCTTCTTGAATTAACTCATCCTCTGCGATGTATAATTGTGCGGTGACTGTTTTACCATCGATGACCGCCAAAAAAAGGAATTTTTCATCCCATTGATATGCTTCTTTGACTTTGTTATCTCGATCTATAAACTGATCCACAGATATGGCATTAGCATCATTCGGATCAAATTGTGGTAATGTGCTAGCGATCTCTTTGACAGATGCTTGTCTGGTGTTGCAATTCCTTTGACTAATGTTGGGTCACACTCTAATAGTTTATAGTTTATTGATATTAGTCATGAAATGTATAAACTTTGAACCACTGTAACTAAATTGAGAGATTGTCGCTATGTGCTGAATTGCTCTCATCTATGTTAAGTGCTCTGCTGCCGCTGGCAGCTAGACAGAATAAAGAGTTGGAATTTGAATTGTGAACAAAACGGTCGTGTTTTTAAATTGATAGTTCCGGAAACTATCACCCCCCTCGACTCTATCCATCAGAAAAAAGCTTCTGATTGTACATTTGGCGCCCAACGTGGGGCTGTGCTAGTTTGAACACAAGGAATAACTAATCTTATAGATACACTTCACCTGGGTGCACGCATTCACCGCATTAATAACTTTACTCTACACAGCGCCGCCCTAGCCTAACACGCCTTGCAGTGTTAGCATTGTGCCACTAGAGTAATTATTCGCCGCTTTCTTGTTAATACCTATGGTGACTGGAGCACCGTGAAGCAATTCGTTTATCTAGCCAAGTAAAGTCGTCATTGCACACATTGCACTTTACCTTACGCGCATTACATATCTTGTGACACTGTGCGCGTTCAAGACGATAACGCCGCCGCGCTTTATATATCGCCGTTATTCATCAGACGAAGAGGTATAGAAGAGAAAAGAATAAGAAGTCAGTTGAAGGTCCGCACATCTGCCTTTGAGTGACTTCAAATCAATCCAATCGGTTATATACACTTGAGTGAGAAGGTGAATAAGGCGCATAAGGTTTCCAACTTTATCTGTTGAAACTTCAACTGCAACGTTTATTAACTCGAGCTACATATTAAATTAATTCATAATGGCAAACTTGGATACCTTGAAGAAACAGCGGTCCAACCTGCGACGAAATATCACTCGTACTCTTACCGCGATTGAACCACAGCACTCACTTTCGTCCGCACAATTAAGTTGCCGCCTAGCAATTCTAGAGGCATACTTTAAGCAGGTTATGTCTGTGCAAACCGACATAGAGCTGCTAAATTTGGATGACGAGTCTCAAGGGAAAGTCCGAACAGAGATTGAGGAGTCGTATATCACGGCTAAGGTCTGCATCAAAGAGCAGCTCGGACTTGATGATGGTAATACAACAGTGCCTACGGTGGAGTCAACTCTACTCAGCAGCCACTCAACGTCCGCAAAGCTACCACGGCTGGCTTTACCAATTTTTGATGGCAAGTACTCTGAATACCAGAACTTTATTACCACTTTTAAACAAATCATTGACAAGCAACAGCATCTATCCTCCATCGAAAAGTTCAACCATTTGATAAATTGCCTTCGTGGGTCAGCATTGGAAACGGTAAAGGCATTTCAAGTCACAACCGACAACTATGCAAAGGCACTGAAACGTCTGCAGGATCGATATGACAAGAAAACGCTAACATTCTTGGAGAACATACATGCTCTCTTCAATTTGCCAGCTTCGCTAAACAACAGCGCACAACAGCTGCGCAGCCTCATCGATAATGCATCAGCACTGTATAATTCTCTGCTGTCGCTGGGCAGCGAGTCTCAGGTCGCAGAGGCAATGCTCATCTCAATTGTAATGGAAAAGGCAGATCAAGGAACGAGAGCAAAATGGAACGAGTCAATGGATTTGTCGGTGTTACCGACATGGTCGTCGTGCGTCAGTATTGTTGAACGGCACTGTGAATACCTAGAGGCCGACAACAAGCCAAGCTCAAAGATATCTGTCCAAAGCAAATCTAACGAAAAGCCGCGAGAGCTGCATGGCCCGCGCAGAGGCCTATCACTCAAATGGACCACTCAGCCATGTCAAATCTGCTTCAGCTCAGACCACAAAACACACAGGTGCGTTCAGTTCAACAATACTACTGTCGAGCAATGATCGGATATTGTGAAACGCCTCGAATTATGTCTGAACTGCCTACGACGAGGCCATCCAGTTACAACATGTCCATCTACTCAGAGATGTAGAATCTGCTCCATGAATCACCATACAATTCTACACCACGATGCTGCGTCAAGCAACGCCGCGTGCAAATGAAAGGAATCCGCAGTAGCTCACACGCACATGGACGTGTGTCATGGTCAAGTCATATTAGCTACGGCGCTTGTACTCGTCAAGACTGCTTCTGGGTGCTATAAAGTAGGCCGTGCACTCCTTGACTCGTGCTCCCAGGTCAACTTCATGTCAGAGGACTTTGCCCAATGTCTGCGCATACCTCGCGCCAAGCATCACATGCAAATAAGCAGTATCGGCGATTCACAGGCGCATATCAAACACAGGGCATCTACGACAGTAAAATCTAGAGTTGGAGAGTTTGAAATAGACCTTGACTTTTGCATCACTACTAGAATTGCTCATCATCCGGACTCAGATCTCGACATATCTGAATGGAACATACCTCAAAACATTTCATTGGCTGATCAGGCATTCCATAAGTCCAGACGAATAGATTTGCTACTGGGAGCTGACACTTTCTTTGACATACTCTCCATCGGACAGATCAAGTTGGGATCACACTTGCCTGTACTACAGAAAACATTGGGATGGATCATTTCAGGCCGCTGTCAAACTAAACAGACTGCTGCTTATAACTTATGACTTTATGACTTTAGAAGAATCCATCAATTGCAACATTGAACGTTTGTGGCGATTGGTAAGCGTTACTGAACCAGCTGATTGTTACACGCCGGAACAGCGCGATTGTGAGGATCATTTTGCACGCACTGTACAGCAAGGTGCAGATGGTCGAATTAGCGTTCGCCTTCCCTTTAAGGACAATCATGCTTCATTAGGCAATTCCTACGTTACAGCACGAAGACGATTCGAGTGCTTGGAACGACGCTTAAGCCGCACTCCTGAATTAAAGGCTCAATTCTCCGAGTTCATGCAAGAGTTCGAAGCTCTTGGACACATGAGCCCAGTTCCTAGAATAAAGTGGCACGAACCGCACTACTTCATTCCGCATCACTGTGTGCTAAGACCAAACAGCACTTCGACCAAACTAAGGGTAGTCTTCGACGCATCCTGCCAAACGACATCGCAAAAATCCCTCAACGACTTGCTCATGGTCGGTCCGACCATACAACCGGATTTATACTCTTACGATTTCGCACATATCGCTACGCCATCACCGCAGACGTCGTCAAGATGTTCAGGCAGTTTCATATCGCGCTGGAAGACCGGAGGTTCCAGTATATTCTTTGGCGAACATCACCTGAACAGCAGCTTCATGTGTTTGAACTCAACACGGTAGCATACGGCACAGCCACAGCACTTTGTCGAAGACAACTCTTCCAAGTGTTTGAATTTGGAGAGCGACACCGTCACCAGCACTCTCGGCTTAAAATGGTGTCAACGCTCGGATGTGTTCTTCTTCTCATTCGCACCTACTATCTCACACGATCATATTACAAAACGTTCAATTTTATCCACAGCATCCTCGCTTTTCGATCCACTTGGACTCATTGCACCTGTCCTTATCGTTGCAAAGATTATTCTTCAGGAACTATGGCTACTCAAATTGACTTGGGACGAGTCAGTTCCACAAAATATGGCTACCGCTTGGACCACATTCCTGGACCACATGTCATCCTTAAAGGCGATGAGTATACCACGCTACTGCTTAAACTCAGAATCCGAGACTTTGCCAATTCACGGATTCTGCGATGCATCAATTCGTGCGTATGGATGTTGTGTTTACGCTCGCACCACAAACACAACAGGAAAAGCTCAGGTGCATCTTATAACTTCGAAGTCTCGAGTAGCTCCGATTCAGAAACGATCGCTGCCGAGACTGGAACTGTGTGGAGCACACATGCTGGCTTAACTATTGACCAAGCTCCGGACGGTATTTAAGGCCAATCAATATACAGTCTTCTTATGGACCGACTCTCAGATTGTATTACACTGGCAATAGAGTTGCGGAAATCCAAGAAATGACTGCAGATTGCTCGTGGAAATACGTGCCGACACAGGAGAATCCGGCAGATCTAGTTTCTAGGGATGTTCCGTAGCAGATCTCCACCATTCAATGTGGTTCAACGGACCTTCTTATTTACACCACGCAGCCGATAAATGGCCGGTAGATAGACGAGACAAGGTTGACATGGAAACAGTCACATTGGAAAAACGGAAAGCAGCATTCGTCATCACGGCAGCTACTAACCATCTTCTAGAAGCGTTATCAAAATACAGTTCACACAATCGGTGCTTGCGTGTGGTATCATGGTGCCTTCGATTCAACATGTCGTGTAGAAAACTTTCGTCCCAAGCGACTACGTTTCTTACACCAATGGAGCTCCTTCGGGCTTTCCACTGCATCATCTGGAATCTGCAAACGAAATACTTCGGCGACGACATTAATCGATTGTCCAATAATTCTCAAGTCCGTAGCAGTCTTAAGTATCTTAATCCGTTCTTACAGGTCACTGATGGCTTCCTCTTGCTGAAAGTCGGGGGCCGCTTGGATCTGGCTGACGTTTCCGGTGGTCGGAAGCACTTTGTCCGCCAATACCTCCAACATATACATCGTCAAAATCGTCATGCAGGGCCCAAGGCTTTGATTGCTATTGTCCGTCAACAATTCTGGATCGTTAACGCTCGATCAGTGGCACGACAGGTCGTTCGCTCATGTGTACCCTGCGTACGATGTCGACCCCAACTATTGAAATAGATCATGGGTCAACTTCCAGTCGAGCGGCTGACACCTAGCAGACCATTCCAACGATCTGGAGTAGACTTTTGCGGACCAGTCAACATATACTTGCGCATACGTGGCAAACCACCCACCAAGGCTTACATAGCGGTCTTCGTTTGCTTCGCTACAAAGGCTGTCCACGTGGAGGTTGTCTCTGACTTAACGACAGAAGACTTCATCGCTGCATTGAAGCGCCTAGTAGCACGCCGCGGCCTACCATCAGACATATTTTGCGACAACGCCACGAATTTCACAGGAGCCAGCACCAAGATGGAAGAGTTAAAGAAGTTCATGTTCAACCCCGAAACTCAGCATTCGGTAATCCACCACTGCCAAGAAGATTTTATTAATTTTCACTCCATCCCTCCCAGAGCTCCCCATTTCGGAGGTATCTGGGAGGCAGCAGTGAAGAGTATAAAGGGCTAATGACTCGATCCTCGACTGACGTTTGAAGAATTGTCCACGGTCACTGCAGAAGTGGAAGCAATACTAAACTCTCGTCCATTCTCAGCCCTTTCGAGTGACCCGAACGACCTTGCGGCTCTTACCCCGGGTCACTTCCTCACCGGCGATGCTTTACGAGCTCTTCCTCAGCTTACAGAGGACGAAACGAAAATGGACCATTTGGAACGCTGGAGGCTAGTCAGCACCATAAAGCAACAGTTATGGTCTCACGAATACATCAACGAACTACAAGTACGTTCAAAATGGGCTTCAACAACTCCAAACATCAAGGTCGGCAACCTGGTGATTATCCATGAAGACAATCTGCCACCGCAACGTTGGTTACTAGGACGTATAGAGGCAGCCATAGCTGGAAAGGATAATTGCGTCGCCCTATCCACAAACTGGCTCTATTACCTGTTCTTTGAAAGCTCATATACTTTCAACGGGCCCGGGATGTTGGGTCACACTCTAATAGTTTATAGTTTATTGATATTAGTCATGAAATGTATAAACTTTGAACCACTGTAACTAAAATGAGAGATTGTCGCTGTGCTGAATTGCTCTCATCTATGTTAAGCGCTCTGCTGCCGCTGGCAGCTAGACAGAATAAAGAGTTGGAATTTGAATTGTGAACAAAACGGTCGTGTTTTTAAATTGATAGTTCCGCAAACTATCACCCCCTCGACTCTATCCATCAGAAAAAAGCTTCTGATTGTACAACTAACTTGATTACTCATGCTTAAAAAGTCATCTGCTTTTTTATTGGTTTGCGGTTGTGCATTAGCCGTAACAGCTAAAGTGTCACGCTGATGGGTGATAATTTGCGCCATTAACTTTCTAATGTGCATCATCTCATTTTGCAACTGCTGAATTGTGACGTCAACATGGTTACTAGTATGCGGCATTTCAATTTCATTACTTCCTTCATGTTCTTGCAGTCTCAATATTAACTCACTGCGAGTACCGGCTGTTGCTAGCTCTCTCTCTCTCAAAAGAAACTTCAATTGGTCCACTTTCAATTCAGATATATTCTGGATTTTTCCGGATATCTCGATTTGCCTTTTTCTATCGTGCTTATAGTTTCTTATTGCAATATGTTGTGAAATTCACACAGACACTCACACACATATGTACATACATATGTAGACGCTCGTCAATGGCTCAACTCTTAGCGCTCCAGGAACACATCCAAAGACAGGAAAACGTTAACCACGTAGTTTGGAACCAATCCAAATTGCAATCCGTTGTCACTAAGACCAACTTCAGAGAACACATCCCTTTGCAATCCTCTACGCTCCAGTGTGAAAATTCTCGCTCTGATTAGTAGTGGTGGAGAAACAAACACATTATTTATCCCACTTCTGAACTGAAAAAAACAGGATTCAGGTTTATTTCAGGTTGATATTTTCTCCAATTCAATTCTTACTAATATTCTTCTTGTGTATCTATCTAACGCGCTTCTTCTTCCCTCCTTTTAGACAACTCTGCTCTGCTCTTAACAGATCTCTGTTAAGTAATTAACATCCTCATTACAGCTGTTGTCTGAGTTTAACAGCCTGAAAGATCAGCTGGGCCCGCCAACGCAATTGTCGCTTACAGGAGTGAAAATGTAAGAGGATTGTTGTTGGATCGCGATATGTCGAAGACGAGAACGAAAAGATGCGCTGTGTTTTGTGGTTGAAAATTAAATAGTTTTATTGTTTTCAAATTTAACAAAGCTTAACTCAAAAAGGAAGCAATGCGAATTCGGTCAGAACAAAGCGAACGATCTATTTCTCTCTCTCTCAATCTCTCTCTGTGCCCTAGCTCTAACCGTCTCTCCTATTCCAACTACACCCAACTCCGGCTCTTCATACAATTGGCAAAGGCGAAAACGTTTATAAAGTGCACCACTGCTAGTGCGCACGTCATGACAAATGTATGAGACGACAAGACCGCTACAATGAAAACAACGGCTTTCGAAGCAAAATATACGGATAAAGCGATGTACTATTTATAACGGGGCTTTCGACGAACCCTGTAGGTGGTATCAATTAGTCCACAGAAATCAACGCCTCAAAAGGAAAATGGGCGGAGCGCTCGGAGTCCATCTGCTGGCTTCTTTCCTTTCAGCTGCATTCGAGCAAAGACAATAGAACACTAAGATGCGTAACAACCATACAAAAATTTGCACTATGAAGCGTATTTTTAGATTTTCGCGACTCTTTGAGAGCGTGAAAATCTAAAAATAGAATGCGCTTGCGTTGTGAGAACACGCAAATGAGTATGTGTGCGTACTTCAGTAAGAAGACGATTTTTGAGCCGAAATCCCGAAATCATTATATTTCTGATCATTCACAATCGTTGTCTTCGCATATTATTTTATCTCGCACGCTGAATACCCTAATGGTAATTTTTGCAATGTGAAGTTATCCATAGGTTATATTATTATAGGTTATATTTTGACAGCGCGCTGTAGTAACAACAAATTTAATAATACATTTACAAATTTATCATAAGTTGTACAAGTTCAATGTACTGGATTTACTTTACTTTCAAAAATAATTTTTATTACTTTGTTCGAATTTTGTTCGAGCAGTCGAAGCGTCAAGATCAAAAAATTTTTTACAAATCCGAGAAAATAACATTAATAAAATAAGTGAATCGAATTTATCCCTTTCGCTGTAGTTGTGCAACACTGATATTTAGTGTTATTCCAACACTTTAAAATACAGCCGTGTGTAAAATTAACAACATCTTATCATTTAACTTGGACACTGACTAGGACAGTGTCGGCAGCAGAGCAACAACAAACAACTGCAATGAAGTGCGATAAGGTAACATTCTCTGGCCGTTGGGCCCTGCACCCTTCGCACAGCCACCAAACGTAACGGATATCTCTTGAACTTATCTTGTTTTGCGTTATAGCTGGCAAAAAACCATCTACTATTAGGAATGAGTGCCGCCAAGCTACTCAGCTACTCATGAAGACTCCGAACAACAACGAAAGCACAACAACAACATCCATTTCATTCACGGCGGCTAGTAATCCCACATACACCATAGCTAAAGCCACAACCAGTGCCGGCTGTGTCTGCTCAGGAACACGTAATGTCAACATAGCAAGTCTGACAAATGCCTGCCCCCCAGGTGCCCTAGCTCCTAGCTCTGCTGTCGAAAGAATGCTAGATGACCAAAGACGTCGGACATCGAAGAGAAAAATAGGTAAGAAATCCTCCATAAGCAAGCCTAAGCGTGTCAACTTAGAACCAGATAAGCCATCGACCAGTGCCAAACAGATGGTTTCAGAAAACAGGTACTCAATCCTAAATATGGATACAAACTCCTTTGATGGTGAAGATGAGGAAATGCATGTAGACTCAAAAATAAACTTGGAAGGCCAAATTGCACAATCAGCTGTTAACATAGACCTTGGCAACAAAGGTGTCACAAATGGCGGCATGCAGCCTATGAACTTGAAATCCCGATTTAAAATCTGCCGGATTTGAGGCACTCCATAGCCATAACACACGCTCTAAGAGAAGTAATGAAAAACTTAATATTTTTTTCGTAAATTTAAAACCATGTGCTGCAATTAATGATATCTATAAAATAAAAATACTTTGCTGACAAAAGTTACAATTGAAAGAGCACGGAAAACTAGCGAAATTGCACAATGTCGGCGTTGCCAGCAATACGGCCACACAGCCAGAGAACAAAAAACTCAGCTATTTCGAATCGCACCCTTATTTCAAGTGCAGTTGTCAGGCAATCGCAACAGATACCTCCCTTACAAATGGGCTCCAACATGGGGATAAATACAGACATAAGGCAGCATCAACAGCAGCAGCATCGACAACAGCATTTTAGTCAGCAGCAACGCAGCTCTCAACAGCTACCTCCACACAACGCAAAAAATAGTGCAGGCCTCTCCTATGCTGCCGTTGCGCGAAGAAACACCAGCTCCAATCCTGGCTCTGCTCAGAGCCGACTAGATAGTATTGAAAAGCAACAATTATTGAGTCAACAACAGAACATCTATCAATAATACAAAGATCCTGATGTACAATCGCTGATACAGCAACAATAAAAACAATATCAGCAATGGCAACTGCAGCTACAACAACAACAGCAACAGCAATTTCTTACGTGGCTCCGAAAGCAGCAACAAGATCAACAAGTACTAAATCAACAAGCCAATCAGCGCCTTGTAAGACTAGAAAACATCGTGTCCGATTTGCCTATGACAGTTAAACAATTGGCTGGTGACTGTTCTAAACCCCAGTCGAATATGAACGTCTCACCCTCACAATGAATGCCCTAAAGATTCTCGTCTGGAATGTCAGTGGCATTTCAGGCAATGCTAAAGAAGTTGAGCTTTTTGCCTACAAAAACAACGTTGATATAATACTCTTAAATGAACTTAGACTAGACCGAGGAAAAATATTTGAAAAAATATTTGGGTATAATTTCTACCCTGCTTATAAACCATCGTCCAACAACAATCGCGGCGGAGGGTCGGCGGAGAAAAATACACTGGAGAAAAATACACTGCGTCATTTCCCACAGAGAGCCTATAATGCAGATGTCGACAGTTAAAATGGCTACAGGACTGGGTGATATGATTTTCAGTGCCATCTACTGTCCTCCTGGCAAGAAAATAGAGGAAAGGCAATTCAGTAATCTACTTCGAGGCCACAGCCTCATTGTCCACAGACAATGATACCTCACAGGAGGTGACTGGAATGCGCGACACTGGTTGTGGGGTGATAGACAATGCTCACCAAGGGGACGAAAGTTAGCTGAAGCCATCTCTGCCTGTGGAGCCAATATACTTGCCACAGGATCACCTACCACCTGTATTGACTTTGAAGTGCATCATAAGCGAATCAGACCATTTGGCTCTAGTCATCACCATACACATAAACGGAGTTAATTTAAGCCCAAAACCCCGTCTGATCACAAAACACTAATCTGAAAACCATTAAACAAATCCTAGAGGGCGCGCTTCCATTAAATATGACACTGAACTCTGGTCAGGATATTGAAATGGCAATAGACACTATTACAGAGGAAATCTATGCAGCGGCCACAGAAGCTACTCCTCCAGTAGCAACAGCTACACCAACCAAATATGGTATAGTGCTCACAAGGGAGGCCAAAGACTTACTCGCAACAACAAAGAGCCTACGCAGACGAGCCATTCGAACGCAAGATCCGTGCGATAGACTGCAGTGGAACCGGGCAGCAAGTCGGCTAAGAACATTACTAAGGCAACTTAGAAGCGATTTCTTTGAGCAAAAGCTGGCTTCAATGGACTACACTATTGACGCAAACTACTCACTTTGGAAATGCACCAAATCCATTAGAAAGCAACCCTTTAGACAGGTCCCGATTAGATGCTCTGGAGGTAACTTTGCTAGGATCGAGCTTGAGCAGGCCAATGCATTTGCAGAACATCTGCAAACAAGATTCATGCCCTTCAAACTTGCTAGCTCTGAAGAGGTGAGGGAAATTTATGACAGTCTACAATCTCCGCTCAATGCACACCAAAAACCAATCAGGGTCGAGGAAATAATGAGCGTAATAAAAAGCTTACCAACAAACAAGACTCCTGGCATTGAGAGGATCTGTCATGCTACACTAAAGGCTCTTCCTATCAGAGCAATTCTATATATAGCTGTCATATTTAATGCTATGCTACAGGTGCAGTTTTTTTCCAAAACAGTGGAAGGTGGCAGCCATTCTAATGATCCACAAGCCAGGGAAACCAGAAGAGGACCCTGAGTCATATCGTCCAATAAGCCTCCTCCCTACTATTTCAAAGATTTGGGAGCGTCTCTTAGCCAACCGCATATATGCCTTCGTAAATGAAAACAGTATTCTGCCTGATCATCAGTTTGGCTTTCGTGAGGGCCATGGTGCAGTGGAGCAAGTCCACAGAATGGTGAGACACATTCTGAAGGCCTTCGATGATATGGAATATTGTAATGCAGTCTTCATTGACATGCAGCAAGCGTTTGATAGAGTGTGGCATGTAGGCCTCCTATCAAAGATTAAAAATCTGCTGCCAACTCCATACTTTGGTCTTCTAAGGTCATACCTGGAGCATCGGGAATTCAAGGTCAGCTTTAGGTATATATTCTCTGACTCCGCTGAAATGAAAGCTGGAGTCCCTCAAGGCAGTGTACTTTGTCCGTTGCTCTACTCTCTATACACGGCAGATATACCGAGTCCCAGTTTTGAGCACATGCAGCGCCCTTCGAAGGCTCTTATTGCGACCTACGCTGACGACATTGCGGTTCTCTATAGAAACAATTCCTGTATGGAAGCTGCAGATGGCCTGCAGAGGTACCTGGACGCACTATCGGCATGGAGCAGAAAATGGAATATGAAGGTCAACCCCTCTAAAAGCTCGAACCCATGTTTCACACTCAAACGGCTCAGGTCGACAACTCCTGTTCTGCATTTAGAGGGCATTCCCCTCGAGCAACCTTTGCAAGCCAAATACCTTGGTATAACGCTGGACAAGAGGCTAACTTTTGGACCTCACCTTAAGGCGACAGCGAAAAAGTGCCGGCACAGGACGCAACAATTGAGCTGGCTAGTTAACCGTAGGAGCACCTTGTCTCTGAGCTGTAAAAGGAAGGTCTATGTCCATTGTATTATGCCGATATGGCTTTATGGAGTGCAGATCTGGGGTATCGCAGCGAAGTCCAACTACAAGCGCATCCAGGTTATACAAAACCGTGCCTTACGAGCAATGACGAATTGTCCATGGTATGTTCGAGGATCCACCCTGCATCGGGACCTAAACATGTACACAGTTGAGGAGCAGATAAAAGGCACAGCAGTCGATAAAAAAATCGACTTGTGGAGCACCGCAGCGCGCTAGCTAGAGCGCTTCTACCGGCCAGGCCTTTAAGAAGGCTTAAAAGAGCAGGGTTCGCCAAGACCATCCAGCAGTAGCCATACTTGCTAATTTTACGCGACACTAATAATCCTTGGGTGTGATGCTGAAGGACGCAACAATTGAACCTAAATACCGTAAGAGCACCTTGTCTCTGATGTAAAAGGAAGGTCCAGTCCATTTACAGCATTCGATACAAAAATCGACTTGTGGACAATCTTACAACTTCTACAGCCTTTAAAAGCTTAAAAGACAGGTTCGCCAAGACCATCCACAGTTTACAATTTACAATTTACAATTTACACTAATAATCCTTTTATGCCAATTTAGAGTTCTAATCACTAAACATCTCTAACTGTTTGTTATTTACAATTTACAATTTACAATTTACAATTTACAATTTAATTTAATTTAAAACAATTAACAATTTACAATTTACAATTTACAATTTACAATTTACAATTTACAATTTACAATTTACAATTTACAATTTACAATTTACAATTTACAAATTTACAATTTACAATTTACAATTTACAATTTACAATTTACAATTTTACAATTTACAATTTACAATTTACAATTTACAATTTACAATTTACAATTTACAATTTACAATTTACAATTTACAATTTACAATTTACAATTTACAATTTACAATTTACAATTTACAATTTACAATTTACAATTTACAATTTACAATTTACAATTTACAATTTACAATTTACAATTTACAATTTACAATTTACAATTTACAATTTACAATTTACAATTTACAATTTACAATTTACAATTTACAATTTACAATTTACAATTTACAATTTACAATTTACAATTTACAATTTACAATTTACAATTTTTACAATTTACAATTTACAATTTACAATTTACAATTTACAATTTACAATTTACAATTTACAATTTACAATTTACAATTTACAATTTACAATTTACAATTTACAATTTACAATTTACAATTTACAATTTACAATTTACAATTTACAATTTACAATTTACAATTTACAATTTACAATTTACAATTTACAATTTACAATTTACAATTTACAATTTACAATTTACAATTTACAATTTACAATTTACAATTTACAATTTACAATTTACAATTTACAATTTACAATTTACAATTTACAATTTACAATTTACAATTTTACAATTTACAATTTACAATTTACAATTTACAATTTACAATTTACAATTTACAATTTACAATTTTACAATTTACAATTTACAATTTACAATTTACAATTTACAATTTACAATTTACAATTTACAATTTACAATTTACAATTTACAATTTACAATTTACAATTTACAATTTACAATTTACAATTTACAATTTACAATTTACAATTTACAATTTACAATTTACAATTTACAATTTACAATTTACAATTTACAATTTACAATTTACAATTTACAATTTACAATTTACAATTTACAATTTACAATTTACAATTTACAATTTACAATTTACAATTTACAATTTACAATTTACAATTTACAATTTACAATTTACAATTTACAATTTACAATTTACAATTTACAATTTACAATTTACAATTTACAATTTACAATTTACAATTTACAATTTACAATTTACAATTTACAATTTACAATTTACAATTTACAATTTACAATTTACAATTTACAATTTACAATTTACAATTTACAATTTACAATTTACAATTTACAATTTACAATTTACAATTTACAATTTACAATTTACAATTTACAATTTACAATTTACAATTTACAATTTACAATTTACAATTTACAATTTACAATTTACAATTTACAATTTACAATTTACAATTTTACAATTTACAATTTACAATTTACAATTTACAATTTACAATTTACAATTTACAATTTACAATTTACAATTTACAATTTACAATTTACAATTTACAATTTACAATTTATTTTACAATTTACAATTTACAATTTACAATTTACAATTTACAATTTACAATTTACAATTTACAATTTACAATTTACAATTTACAATTTACAATTTACAATTTACAATTTACAATTTACAATTTACAATTTACAATTTACAATTTACAATTTACAATTTACAATTTACAATTTACAATTTACAATTTACAATTTACAATTTACAATTTACAATTTACAATTTACAATTTACAATTTACAATTTACAATTTACAATTTACAATTTACAATTTACAATTTACAATTTACAATTTACAATTTACAATTTACAATTTACAATTTACAATTTACAATTTACAATTTACAATTTACAATTTACAATTTACAATTTACAATTTACAATTTACAATTTACAATTTACAATTTTACAATTTACAATTTACAATTTACAATTTACAATTTACAATTTACAATTTACAATTTACAATTTACAATTTACAATTTACAATTTACAATTTACAATTTACAATTTACAATTTACAATTTACAATTTACAATTTACAATTTACAATTTACAATTTACAATTTACAATTTACAATTTACAACATTTACAATTTACAATTTACAATTTACAATTTACAATTTACAATTTACAATTTACAATTTACAATTTACAATTTACAATTTACAATTTACAATTTACAATTTACAATTTACAATTTACAATTTACAATTTACAATTTACAATTTACAATTTACAATTTACAATTTACAATTTACAATTTACAATTTACAATTTACAATTTACAATTTACAATTTACAATTTACAATTTACAATTTACAATTTACAATTTACAATTTACAATTTACAATTTACAATTTACAATTTACAATTTACAATTTACAATTTACAATTTACAATTTACAATTTACAATTTACAATTTACAATTTACAATTTACAATTTACAATTTACAATTTACAATTTACAATTTACAATTTACAATTTACAATTTACAATTTACAATTTACAATTTACAATTTACAATTTACAATTTACAATTTACAATTTACAATTTACAATTTACAATTTACAATTTACAATTTACAATTTACAATTTACAATTTACAATTTACAATTTACAATTTACAATTTACAATTTACAATTTACAATTTACAATTTACAATTTACAATTTACAATTTACAATTTACAATTTACAATTTACAATTTACAATTTACAATTTACAATTTACAATTTACAATTTACAATTTACAATTTACAATTTACAATTTACAATTTACAATTTACAATTTACAATTTACAATTTACAATTTACAATTTACAATTTACAATTTACAATTTACAATTTACAATTTACAATTTACAATTTACAATTTACAATTTACAATTTACAATTTACAATTTACAATTTACAATTTACAATTTACAATTTACAATTTTACAATTTACAATTTACAATTTACAATTTACAATTTACAATTTACAATTTACAATTTACAATTTACAATTTACAATTTACAATTTACAATTTACAATTTACAATTTACAATTTACAATTTACAATTTACAATTTACAATTTACAATTTACAATTTACAATTTTACAATTTACAATTTACAATTTACAATTTACAATTTACAATTTACAATTTACAATTTACAATTTACAATTTACAATTTACAATTTACAATTTACAATTTACAATTTACAATTTACAATTTACAATTTACAATTTACAATTTACAATTTACAATTTACAATTTACAATTTACAATTTACAATTTACAATTTACAATTTACAATTTACAATTTACAATTTACAATTTACAATTTACAATTTACAATTTACAATTTACAATTTACAATTTACAATTTACAATTTACAATTTACAATTTACAATTTAATTTACAATTTACAATTTACAATTTACAATTTACAATTTACAATTTACAATTTACAATTTACAATTTACAATTTACAATTTACAATTTACAATTTACAATTTACAATTTACAATTTACAATTTACAATTTACAATTTACAATTTACAATTTACAATTTACAATTTACAATTTACAATTTACAATTTACAATTTACAATTTACAATTTACAATTTACAATTTACAATTTACAATTTACAATTTACAATTTACAATTTACAATTTACAATTTACAATTTACAATTTACAATTTACAATTTACAATTTACAATTTACAATTTACAATTTACAATTTACAATTTACAATTTACAATTTACAATTTACAATTTACAATTTACAATTTACAATTTACAATTTACAATTTACAATTTACAATTTACAATTTACAATTTACAATTTACAATTTACAATTTACAATTTACAATTTACAATTTACAATTTACAATTTACAATTTACAATTTACAATTTACAATTTACAATTTACAATTTACAATTTACAATTTAATTTACAATTTACAATTTACAATTTACAATTTACAATTTACAATTTACAATTTACAATTTACAATTTACAATTTACAATTTACAATTTACAATTTACAATTTACAATTTACAATTTACAATTTACAATTTACAATTTACAATTTATTTATTTACAATTTACAATTTACAATTTACAATTTACAATTTACAATTTACAATTTACAATTTACAATTTACAATTTACAATTTACAATTTACAATTTACAATTTACAATTTACAATTTACAATTTACAATTTACAATTTACAATTTACAATTTACAATTTACAATTTACAATTTACAATTTTACAATTTACAATTTACAATTTACAATTTACAATTTACAATTTACAATTTACAATTTACAATTTACAATTTACAATTTACAATTTACAATTTACAATTTACAATTTACAATTTACAATTTACAATTTACAATTTACAATTTACAATTTACAATTTACAATTTACAATTTACAATTTACAATTTACAATTTTTACAATTTACAATTTACAATTTACAATTTACAATTTACAATTTACAATTTACAATTTACAATTTACAATTTACAATTTACAATTTACAATTTACAATTTACAATTTACAATTTACAATTTACAATTTACAATTTACAATTTACAATTTACAATTTACAATTTACAATTTACAATTTACAATTTACAATTTACAATTTACAATTTACAATTTACAATTTACAATTTACAATTTACAATTTACAATTTACAATTTACAGTTTATTTTACAATTTACAATTTACAATTTACAATTTACAATTTTTACAATTTACAATTTACAATTTACAATTTACAATTTACAATTTACAATTTACAATTTACAATTTACAATTTACAATTTACAATTTACAATTTACAATTTACAATTTACAATTTACAGTTTACAATTTACAATTTACAATTTACAATTTACAATTTACAATTTACAATTTACAATTTACAATTTACAATTTACAATTTACAATTTACAATTTACAATTTACAATTTACAATTTACAATTTACAATTTACAATTTACAATTTACAAATTTACAATTTACAATTTACAATTTACAATTTACAATTTACAATTTACAATTTACAATTTACAATTTACAATTTACAATTTACAATTTTACAATTTACAATTTACAATTTACAATTTACAATTTACAATTTACAATTTACAATTTACAATTTACAATTTACAATTTACAATTTACAATTTACAATTTAATTTACAATTTACAATTTACAATTTACAATTTACAATTTACAATTTACAATTTACAATTTACAATTTACAATTTACAATTTACAATTTACAATTTACAATTTACAGTTTACAATTTACAATTTACAATTTACAATTTACAATTTACAATTTACAATTTACAATTTACAATTTTACAATTTACAATTTACAATTTACAATTTACAATTTACAATTTACAATTTACAATTTACAATTTACAATTTACAATTTTACAATTTACAATTTACAATTTACAATTTACAATTTACAATTTACAATTTACAATTTACAATTTACAATTTACAATTTACAATTTACAATTTACAATTTTTACAAATTTACAATTTACAATTTACAATTTACAATTTACAATTTACAATTTACAATTTACAATTTACAATTTACAATTTACAATTTACAATTTACAATTTACAATTTACAATTTACAATTTACAATTTACAATTTACAATTTACAATTTACAATTTACAATTTACAATTTACAATTTACAATTTACAATTTACAATTTACAATTTACAATTTACAATTTACAATTTACAATTTACAATTTACAATTTACAATTTACAATTTACAATTTTACAATTTACAATTTACAATTTACAATTTACAATTTACAATTTACAATTTACAATTTACAATTTACAATTTACAATTTACAATTTACAATTTACAATTTACAATTTACAATTTTTACAATTTACAATTTACAATTTACAATTTACAATTTACAATTTACAATTTACAATTTACAATTTACAATTTTACAATTTACAATTATTTACAATTTACAATTTACAATTTACAATTTACAATTTACAATTTACTTTACAATTTACAATTTACAATTTACAATTTACAATTTTTACAATTTACAATTTACAATTTACAATTTACAATTTACAATTTACAATTTACAATTTACAATTTATTTACAATTTACAATTTACAATTTACAATTTACAATTTACAATTTACAATTTATAATTTACAATTTTACAATTTTGATTTACAATTTACAATTTTACAATTTACAATTTACAATTTACAATTTACAATTTACAATTTACAATTTACAATTTACAATTTACAATTTACAATTTACAATTTACAATTTACAATTTACAATTTACAATTTACAATTTACAATTTACAATTTACAATTTACAATTTACAATTTACAATTTACAATTTACAATTTTACAATTTACAATTTACAATTTTACAATTTACAATTTACAATTTACAATTTTACAATTTACAATTTACAATTTACAATTTACAATTTACAATTTACAATTTACAATTTACAATTTACAATTTACAATTTACAATTTACAATTTACAATTTACAATTTACAATTTACAATTTTACAATTTACAATTTACAATTTACAATTTACAATTTACAATTTTACAATTTACAATTTACAATTTACAATTTACAATTTACAATTTACAATTTACAATTTACAATTTACAATTTACAATTTACAATTTACAATTTACAATTTTACAATTTACAATTTACAATTTACAATTTACAATTTACAATTTACAATTTACAATTTACAATTTACAATTTACAATTTACAATTTACAATTTACAATTTACAATTTACAATTTACAATTTACAATTTACAATTTACAATTTACAATTTACAATTTACAATTTACAATTTACAATTTACAATTTACAATTTACAATTTATTTACAATTTACAATTTACAATTTACAATTTACAATTTACAATTTACAATTTACAATTTACAATTTACAATTTACAATTTACAATTTACAATTTACAATTTTACAATTTACAATTTACAATTTACAATTTACAATTTACAATTTACAATTTACAATTTACAATTTACAATTTACAATTTACAATTTACAATTTACAATTTACAATTTACAATTTACAATTTACAATTTACAATTTACAATTTACAATTTACAATTTACCAGTTTACAATTTACAATTTACAATTTTACAATTTACAATTTACAATTTACAATTTACAATTTACAATTTACAATTTAAATTTACAATTTACAATTTACAATTTACAATTTACAATTTACAATTTACAATTTACAATTTTTACAATTTACAATTTTACAATTTACAATTTACAATTTACAATTTTACAATTTACAATTTACAATTTACATTTTACAATTTACAATTTACAATTTTACAATTTACAATTTACAATTTTACAATTTACAATTTACAATTTACAATTTACAATTTACAATTTACAATTTACAATTTACAATTTACAATTTACAATTTACAATTTACAATTTACAATTTACAATTTACAATTTACAATTTACAATTTACAATTTACAATTTACAATTTTACAATTTTACAATTTACAATTTACAATTTACAATTTACAATTTACAATTTACAATTTACAATTTACAATTTACAATTTACAATTTACAATTTACAATTTACAATTTACAATTTACAATTTACAATTTACAATTTACAATTTACAATTTACAATTTACAATTTACAATTTACAATTTACAATTTACAATTTACAATTTACAATTTACAATTTACAATTTACAATTTACAATTTACAATTTACAATTTACAATTTACAATTTACAATTTACAATTTACAATTTACAATTTACAATTTACAATTTACAATTTACAATTTACAATTTACAATTTACAATTTACAATTTACAATTTACAATTTACAATTTACAATTTACAATTTACAATTTACAATTTACAATTTACAATTTACAATTTACAATTTACAATTTACAATTTACTATTTACAATTTACAATTTACAATTTACAATTTACAATTTACAATTTACAATTTACAATTTACAATTTACAATTTACAATTTACAATTTACAATTTACAATTTACAATTTACAATTTTACAATTTACAATTTACAATTTACAATTTACAATTTACAATTTTACAATTTACAATTTACAATTTACAATTTACAATTTACAATTTACAATTTACAATTTACAATTTTACAATTTACAATTTACAATTTACAATTTACAATTTACAATTTACAATTTACAATTTACAATTTATACAATTTACAATTTACAATTTACAATTTACAATTTACAATTTACAATTTACAATTTACAATTTACAATTTACAATTTACAATTTACAATTTACAATTTACAGTTTACAATTTACAATTTACAATTTACAATTTACAATTTACAATTTACAATTTACAATTTACAATTTACAATTTACAATTTACAATTTACAATTTACAATTTACAATTTACAATTTACAATTTTACAATTTACAATTTACAATTTTTACAATTTACAATTTACAATTTACAATTTACATTATTTACAATTTACAATTTACAATTTACAATTTACAATTTACAATTTACAATTTACAATTTACAATTTACAATTTACAATTTACAATTTACAATTTACAATTTACAATTTACAATTTACAATTTACAATTTACAATTTACAGTTTACAATTTACAATTTACAATTTACAATTTACAATTTACAATTTACAATTTACAATTTACAATTTACAATTTACAATTTAATTTACAATTTACAATTTACAATTTACAATTTACAATTTACAATTTACAATTTACAATTTACAATTTACAATTTACAATTTACAATTTACAATTTACAATTTACAATTTACAATTTACAATTTACAATTTACAATTTACAATTTACAGTTTACAATTTACAATTTACAATTTACAATTTACAATTTACAATTTACAATTTACAATTTATACAATTTACAATTTACAATTTTACAATTTACAATTTACAATTTACAATTTACAATTTACAATTTACAATTTACAATTTACAATTTACAATTTACAATTTACAATTTACAATTTACAATTTACAATTTACAATTTACAATTTACAATTTACAATTTACAATTTACAATTTACAATTTACAATTTACAATTTACAATTTACAATTTACAATTTACACAGTTTACAATTTACAATTTACAATTTACAATTTACAATTTACAATTTACAATTTACAATTTACAATTTACGATTTACAATTTACAATTTACAATTTACAATTTACAATTTACAATTTACAATTTACAATTTACAATTTACAATTTACAATTTACAATTTTACAATTTTTTTACAATTTACAATTTAATTTACAATTTACAATTTACAATTTACAATTTACAATTTACAATTTAC
>JAECWN010000191.1:0-56722 GCA_018150725.1 Drosophila quadrilineata | reverse complement strand
TTTAAATAAAGTTCCAATTGAACCTTTTTTGAAAGAGTTATGGGTTATTAAAGTTTCCAAAGAATTTTGCTTTTTAAAAATGCCAATTTTTATAATATTTTTCACCTTTTAGGCCATATTTTCTAAAATATTGATTCAAATCGACTTCGGTAGAGTGATTTATATATAATGAGATGCCAGAAATTTACTTTTTCAGTTAAGTTGCAGTTGAACCTTTTTGAAAGAGTTATGGGTTATTGAAGTTTCCAAAGAATTTTCCTTTTAAAAATGCCAATTTTTATAATTTTTTCACCTTTATAGGCCGTATTTTCTAAAATATTGATTCAAATCGACTTCGGTAAAGTGATTTATATATATTCAGATGGCAGAAATGTATTTTTATAAATAAAGTTGCAATTAAACCTATTTTGAAAAAGTTATGGGTTATTAAAGTTTCCAAAGAATGTAGCTTTTTTAAAAATGTCAATTTTTATAAATTTTTCACATTTTTGGCCATATTTTCTAAAATATTGATTCAAATCGACTTCGGTAAAGTGATTTATATATATTGAGATGCCAGAAATTTACTTTCCAAAATAAGTTGCAGTTGAACCTTTTTTGAAAGAGTTATGGGTTATTAAAGTTTCCAAAGAATTTTGGTTTTTAAAAATGCCAATTTTTATAATTTTTTCACCTTTTAGGCCATATTTTCTCAAATATTGATTCAAATCGACTTCGGTAGAGTGATTTATATATAATGAAATGTCAGAAATTTACTTTACAAATAAAGTTGCAGTTGAACTTTTTTTGAAAGAGTTATGGGTTATTAAAGTTTCCAAAGAATTTTGCTTTTTTCAAAATGCCAATTTTTATAATTTTTTCACCTTTTAGGCCATATTTTCTAAAATATTGATTCAAATCGACTTCGGTAAAGTGATTTATATATATTGAAATGTCAGAAATTTACTTTACAATAAAGTTGCAGTTGAACTTTTTTTGAAAGAGATATGGGATATTAAAGTTTCCAAAGAATTTTGGTTTTTTAAAAATGCCAATTTTTATAATTTTTTCACCTTTTAGGCCATATTTTCTAAAATATTGATTCAAATCGACTTCGGTAAAGTGATTTATATATATATTGAGATGCCAGAAAATTACTTTTTAAATTAAGTTGCAATTGAACCTTTTTTGAAAGAGTTATGGGTTATTAAAGTTTCCAAAGAATTTAGCTTTTTTAAAAATGCCAATTTTTTTTAATTTTTCACATTTTTGGCCATATTTTCTAAAATATTGATTCAAATCGACTTCGGTAAAGTGATTTATATATATTCAGATGCCAGAAATGTACTTTTATAAATAAAGTTACAATAGAACCTTTTTTTGAAAGAGTTATGGGTTATTAAAGTTTCCAAAGAATTTAGCTTTTTTAAAAATGCCAATATTTTTAATTTTTTCACATTTTGGCCATATTTTCTAAAATATTGATTCAAATCGACTTCGGTAAAGTGATTTATATAAATTCAGATGCCAGAAATGTACTTTTACAAATAAAGTTGCAATTGAACCTTTTTTGAAAGAGTTATGGGTTATTAAAGTTTCCAAAGAATTTTGCTTTTTTAAAAATGCCAATTTTTATAATTTTTTCACCTTTTAGGCCATATTTTCTAAAATATTGATTCAAATCGACTTCGGTAGAGTGATTTATATATAATGAGATGCCAGAAATTTACTTTCAAATAAAGTTGCAGTTGAACCTTTTTTGAAAGAGTTATGGGTTATTAAAGTTTCCAAAGAATTTTCCTTTTTTAAAAATGCCAATTTTTATAATTTTTTCACCTTATAGGCCATATTTTCTAAAATATTGATTCAAATCGACTTCGGTAAAGTGATTTATATATATTCAGATGCCAGTTATGTAATTTTATAAATAAAATTGCAAATGAACCTATTTTGAAAGAGTTATGGGTTATTAAAGTTTCCAAAGAATGTAGCTTTTTTAAAAATGCCAATTTTTTTTTAATTTTTTCACATTTTTGGCCATATTTTCTAAAATATTCATTCAAATCGACTTCGGTAAAGTGATTTATATATATTCAGATGCCAGTTATGTAATTTTATAAATAAATTTGCAATTGAACCTATTTTAAAAGAGTTATGGGTTATTAAAGTTTCCAAAGAATTTTGCTTTTTAAAAATGCCAATTTTATAATTTTTTCACATTTTGGCCATATTTTCTAAAATATTGATTCAAATCGACTTCGGTAAACTGATTTATATATATGCAGATGGCAGAAATGTATTTTTATAAATAAAGTTGCAATTAAACCTATTTTGAAAAAGTTATGGGTTATTAAAGTTTCCAAAGAATGTAGCTTTTTTAAAAATGTCAATTTTTATAATTTTTTCACATTTTTGGCCATATTTTCTAAAATATTGATTCAAATCGACTTCGGTAAAGTGATTTATATATATTCAGATGGCAGAAATGTATTTTTATAAATAAAGTTGCAATTAAACCTATTTTGAAAAAGTTATGGGTTATTAAAGTTTCCAAAGAATGTAGCTTTTTTAAAAATGTCAATTTTTATAAATTTTTCACATTTTTGGCCATATTTTCTAAAATATTGATTCAAATCGACTTCGGTAGAGTGATTTATATATAATGAAATGTCAGAAATTTACTTTACAAATAAAGTTGCAGTTGAACCTTTTTTGAAAGAGTTATGGGTTATTAAAGTTTCCAAAGAATTTTGCTTTTTCAAAATGCCAATTTTTATAATTTTTTCATCCTTTAGGCCATATTTTCTAAAATATTGATTCAAATCGACTTCGGTAAGTGATTTAAATATATTGAAATGCCAGAAAATTACTTTTTAAATTAAGTTGCAATTAAACCTATTTTGAAAGAGTTATGGGTTATTAAAGTTTCCAAAGAATTTAGCTTTTTTAAAAATGCCAATTTTTTTAATTTTTCACATTTTGGCCATATTTTCTAAAATATTGATTCAAATCGACTTCGGTAAAGTGATTTATATATATTCAGATGCCAAAAATGTATTTTTATAAATAAAATTACAATAGAACCTTTTTTTGAAAGAGTTATGGGTTATTAAAGTTTCCAAAGAATTTAGCTTTTTAAAAATGCCAATATTTTTAATTTTTTCACATTTTTGGCCATATTTTCTAAAATATTGATTCAAATCGACTTCGGTAAAGTGATTTATATAGATTCAGATGCCAGAAATGTACTTTTACAAATAAAGTTGCAATTGAACCTTTTTTGAAAGAGTTATGGGTTATTAAAGTTTCCAAAGAATTTTGCTTTTTTAAAAATGCCAATTTTTATAATTTTTTCACCTTTTAGGCCATATTTTCTAAAATATTGATTCAAATCGACTTCGGTAGAGTGATTTATATATAATGAGATGCCAGAAATTTACTTTTCAAGTTAAGTTGCAGTTGAACCTTTTTTGAAAGAGTTATGGGTTATTGAAGTTTCCAAAGACTTTTGCTTTTTAAAAATGCCAATTTTTATAATTTTTTCACCTTATAGGCCATATTTTCTAAAATATTGATTCAAATCGACTTCGGTAAAGTGATTTATATATATTTCAGATGCCAGTTATGTAATTTTATAAATAAAATTGCAAATTAACCTATTTTTGAAAGAGTTATGGGTTATTAAAGTTTCCAAAGAATTTAGCTTTTTAAAATGCCAATTTTTTTAATTTTTCACATTTTTTGGCCATATTTTCTAAAATATTGATTCAAATCGACTTCGGTAAAGTGATTTATATATATTCAGATGCCAGAAATGTACTTTTACAAATAAAGTTGCAATTGAACCTTTTTTGAAAGAGTTAGGGGTTATTAAAGTTTCCAAAGAATTTAGCTTTTTTAAAAATGCCAATTTTTATAATTTTTTCACCTTTTAGGCCATATTTTCTAAAATATTGATTCAAATCGACTTCGGTAGAGTGATTTATATATAATGAAATGTCAGAAATTTACTTTCCAAATAAAGTTGCAGTTGAACCTTTTTGAAAGAGTTATGGGTTATTAAAGTTTCCAAAGAATTTTGCTTTTTTAAAAATGCCAATTTTTATAATTTTTTCACCTTTTAGGCCATATTTTCTAAAATATTGATTCAAATCGACTTCGGTAAAGTGATTTATTTATACTGAGATGCCAGAAAATTACTTTTTAAATTAAGTTGCAATTGAACCTTTTTTGAAAGAGTTATGGGTTATTAAAGTTTCCAAGGAATTTAGCTTTTTTAAAAATGCCAATTTTTTTAATTTTTTCACATTTTTGGCCATATTTTCTAAAATATTGATTCAAATCGACTTCGGTAAAGTGATTTATATATATTCAGATGCCAGAAATGTACTTTTATAAATAAAGTTACAATAGAACCTTTTTTTGAAAGAGTTATGGGTTATTAAAGTTTCCAAATAATTTAGCTTTTTTAAAAATGCCAATATTTTTAATTTTTTCACATTTTTGGCCATATTTTCTAAAATATTGATTCAAATCGACTTCGGTAAAGTGATTTATATAAATTCAGATGCCAGAAATGTACTTTTACAAATAAAGTTACAATAGAACCTTTTTTTGAAAGAGTTATGGGTTATTAAAGTTTCCAAAGAATTTAGCTTTTTTAAAAATGCCAATATTTTTAATTTTTTCACATTTTTGGCCATATTTTCTAAAATATTGATTCAAATCGACTTCGGTAAAGTGATTTATATAATTCAGATGCCAGAAATGTACTCTTTACAAATAAAGTTGCAATTGAACCTTTTTGAAAGAGTTATGGGTTATTAAAGTTTCCAAAGAATTTTGCTTTTTTAAAATGCCAATTTTTATAATTTTTTCACCTTTTAGGCCATATTTTCTAAAATATTGATTCAAATCGACTTCGGTAGAGTGATTTATATATAATGAAATGTCAGAAATTTACTTTACAAATAAAGTTGCAGTTGAACCTTTTTTGAAAGAGTTATGGGTTATTAAAGTTTCCAAAGAATTTTGCTTTTTTAAAATGCCAATTTTTTATAATTTTTTCACCTTTTAGGCCATATTTTCTAAAATATTGATTCAAATCGACTTCGGTAAAGTGATTTATATATATTGAAATGCCAGAAAATTACTTTTTAAATTAAGTTGCAATTAAACCTATTTTGAAAGAGTTATGGGTTATTAAAGTTTCCAAAGAATTTAGCTTTTTAAAAATGCCAATTTTTTAATTTTTTCACATTTTTGGCCATATTTTCTAAAATATTGATTCAAATCGACTTCGGTAAAGTGATTTATATATATTCAGATGCCAAAAATGTATTTTTATAAATAAAGTTACAATAGAACCTTTTTTTGAAAGAGTTATGGGTTATTAAAGTTTCCAAAGAATTTAGCTTTTTTAAAAATGCCAATATTTTTAATTTTTTCACATTTTTTGCCATATTTTCTAAAATATTGATTCAAATCGACTTCGGTAAAGTGATTTATATAGATTCAGATGCCAAAAATGTATTTTTATAAATAAAGTTACAATAGAACCTTTTTTGAAAGAGTTATGGGTTATTGAAGTTTCCAAAGACTTTTGCTTTTTAAAAATGCCAATTTTTATAATTTTTTCACCTTATAGGCCATATTTTCTAAAATATTGATTCAAATCGACTTCGGTAAAGTGATTTATATATATTCAGATGCCAGTTATGTAATTTTATAAATAAAATTGCAAATGAACCTATTTTGAAAGAGTTATGGGTTATTAAAGTTTCCAAAGAATTTAGCTGTTTTTAAAATGCCAATTTTTTTTAATTTTTTCACATTTTTGGCCATATTTTCTAAAATATTGATTCAAATCGACTTCGGTAAAGTGATTTATATATATTCAGATGCCAGAAATGTACTTTTACAAATAAAGTTGCAATTGAACCTTTTTTGAAAGAGTTAGGGGTTATTAAAGTTTCCAAAGAATTTAGCTTTTTTAAAAATGCCAATTTTTATAATTTTTTCACCTTTTAGGACATATTTTCTAAAATATTGATTCAAATCGACTTCGGTAGAGTGATTTATATATAATGAAATGTCAGAAATTTACTTTCCAAATAAAGTTGCAGTTGAACCTTTTTTGAAAGAGTTATGGGTTATTAAAGTTTCCAAAGAATTTTGCTTTTTTAAAAATGCCAATTTTTATAATTTTTTCACCTTTTAGGCCATATTTTCTAAAATATTGATTCAAATCGACTTCGGTAAAGTGATTTATTTATACTGAGATGCCAGAAAATTACTTTTTAAATTAAGTTGCAATTTAACCTTTTTTGAAAGAGTTATGGGTTATTAAAGTTTCCAAGGAAATTACCTTTTTTAAAAATGCCAATTTTTTTTAATTTTTTCACATTTTTGGCCATATTTTCTAAAATATTGATTCAAATCGACTTCGGTAAAGTGATTTATATATATTCAGATGCCAGAAATGTACTTTTATAAAATAAAGTTACAATAGAACCTTTTTTTGAAAGAGTTATGGGTTATTAAAGTTTCCAAAGAATTTAGCTTTTTTAAAAATGCCAATATTTTTAATTTTTTCACATTTTTGGCCATATTTTCTAAAATATTGATTCAAATCGACTTCGGTAAAGTGATTTATATAAATTCAGATGCCAGAAATGCATTTTTACAAATAAAGTTGCAATTAAACCTTTTTTGAAAGAGATATGGGTTATTAAAGTTTCCAAAGACTTTTGCTTTTTTAAAAATGCCAATTTTTATAATTTTTTCACCTTTTAGGCCATATTTTCGAAAATATTGATTCAAATCGACTTCGGTAGAGTGATTTATATATAATGAAATGACAGAAATTTACTTTCCAAATAAAGTTGCAATTGAACCTTTTTTGAAAGAGTTATGGGTTATTAAAGTTTCCAAAGAATTTTGCTTTTTTAAAAATGCCAATTTTATAATTTTTTCACATTTTGGCCATATTTTCTAAAATATTGATTCAAATCGACTTCGGTATAGTGATTTAAATAAATTCAGATGCCAGAAATGTACTTTTACAAATAAAGTTGCAATTGAACCTTTTTTGAAAGAGTTATGGGTTATTAAAGATTCCAAAGACTTTTGCTTTTTTAAAATGCCAATTTTTATAATTTTTTCACCTTTTAGGCCATATTTTCTAAAATATTGATTCAAATCGACTTCGGTAGAGTGATTTATATATAATGAGATGCCAGAAATTTACTTTCCAAATAAAGTTGCAGTTGAACCTTTTTTGAAAGAGTTATGGGTTATTAAAGTTTCCAAAGATTTTTCCTTTTTAAAAATGCCAATTTTTTATAATTTTTCACCTTATAGGCCATATTTTCTAAAATATTGATTCAAATCGACTTCGGTAAAGTGATTTATATATATTGAGATGCCAGAAAATTACTTTTCAAATTAAGTTGCAATTTAACCTTTTTTGAAAGAGTTATGGGTTATTAAAGTTTCCAAGGAATTTAGCTTTTTTAAAAATGCCAATTTTTTTTAATTTTTTCACATTTTTGGCATATTTTCTAAAATATTGATTCAAATCGACTTCGGTAAAGTGATTTATAAATATTCAAATGCCAGAAATGTACTTTTTATAAATAAAGTTACAATAGAACCTTTTTTGAAAGAGTTATGGGTTATTAAAGTTTCCAAAGAATTTAGCTTTTTAAAAATGCCAATTTTTATAATTTTTTCACATTTTTGGCCATATTTTCTAAAATATTGATTCAAATCGACTTCGGTAGAGTGATTTATATATAATGAGATGCCAGAAATTTACTTTCCAAATAAAGTTGCAGTTGAACCTTTTTTGAAAGAGTTATGGGCTATTAAAGTTTCCAAAGATTTTTCCTTTTTTAAAAATGCCAATTTTTATAATTTTTTCACCTTATAGGCCATATTTTCTAAAATATTGATTCAAATCGACTTCGGTAAAGTGATTTATATATATTGAGATGCCAGAAAATTACTTTCAAATTAAGTTGCAATTTAACCTTTTTTGAAAGAGTTATGGGTTATTAAAGTTTCCAAAGAATTTAGCTTTTAAAATGCCAATTTTTTAATTTTTCATTTTTGAGCCATATTTTCTAAAATATTGATTCAAATCGACTTCGGTAAAGTGATTTATATAAATTCAGATGCCAGAAATGTACTTTTACAAATAAAAATTCAATTGAACCTTTTTTGAAAGAGTTATGGGTTATTAAAGTTTCCAAAGAATTTTGCTTTTTTAAAAATGCCAATATAATTTTTTCACCTTTTAGGCCATATTTTCTAAAATTTTGATTCAAATCGACTTCGGTAGAGTGATTTATATATAATGAGATGCAAGAAATTTACTTTCCAAATAAAGTTGCAGTTGAACCTTTTTTGAAAGAGTTATGGGTTATTAAAGTTTCCAAAGAATTTAGCTTTTTTAAAAATGCCAATTTTTATAATTTTTTCACCTTTTAGGCCATATTTTCTAAAATATTGATTCAAATCGACTTCGGTAGAGTGATTTATATATAATGAGATGCCAGAAATTTACTTTTCAAATAAAGTTGCAGTTGAACCTTTTTTGAAAGAGTTATGGGTTATTAAAGTTTCCAAAGATTTTCCTTTTTAAAAATGCCAATTTTTATAATTTTTTCACCTTATAGGCCATATTTTCTAAAATATTGATTCAAATCGACTTCGGTAAAGTGATTTATATATATTGAGATGCCAGAAAATTACTTTTCAAATTAAGTTGCAATTTAACCTTTTTTGAAAGAGTTGTGGGTTATTAAAGTTTCCAAAGAATTTAGCTTTTTTAAAAATGCCAATTTTTTCACATTTTTGGCCATATTTTCTAAAATATTGATTCAAATCGACTTCGGTAAAGTGATTTATATAAATTCAGATGCCAGAAATGTACTTTTACAAATAAAATTTCAATTGAACCTTTTTGAAAGAGTTATGGGTTATTAAAGTTTCCAAAGAATTTTGCTTTTTTAAAAATGCCAATTATAATTTTTTTCACCTTTTAGGCCATATTTTCTAAAATATTGATTCAAATCGACTTCGGTAGAGTGATTTATATATAATGAGATGCAAGAAATTTACTTTCCAAATAAAGTTGCAGTTGAACCTTTTTTGAAAGAGTTATGGGTTATTAAAGTTTCCAAAGAATTTTCCTTTTTTAAAAATGCCAATTTTTATAATTTTTTCACCTTATAGGCCATATTTTCTAAAATATTGATTCAAATCGACTTCGGTAAAGTGATTTATATATATTCAGATGCCAGAAATGTACTTTTATAAATAAAGTTACAATAGAACCTTTTTTTGAAAGAGTTATGGGTTATTAAAGTTTCCAAAGAATTTAGCTTTTTTAAAAATGCCAATTTTTATAATTTTTTCACATTTTTGGCCATATTTTCTAAAATATTGATTCAAATCGACTTCGGTAAAGTGATTTATATAAACTCAGATGCCAGAAGTGTAATTTTACAAATCAAGTTGCAATTGAACCTTTTTTGAAAGATTTATGGGTTATTAAAGTTTCCAAAGAATTTTGCTTTTTTAAAAATGCCAATTTTTATAATTTTTTCACCTTTTAGGCCATATTTTCTAAAATATTGATTCAAATCGACTTCGGTAGAGTGATTTATATATAATGAGATGCCAGAAATTTACTTTCCAAATAAAGTTGCAGTTGAACCTTTTTGAAAGAGTTATGGGTTATTAAAGTTTCCAAAGATTTTTCCTTTTTTAAAAATGCCAATTTTTATAATTTTTTCACCTTATAGGCCATATTTTCTAAAATATTGATTCAAATCGACTTCGGTAAAGTGATTTATATATATTGAGATGCCAGAAAATTACTTTTCAAATTAAGTTGCAATTTAACCTTTTTTGAAAGAGTTATGGGTTATTAAAGTTTCCAAAGAATTTAGCTTTTTTAAAATGCCAATTTTTTCACATTTTTGGCCATATTTTCTAAAATATTGATTCAAATCGACTTCGGTAAAGTGATTTATATAAATTCAGATGCCAGAAATGTACTTTTACAAATAAAATTTCAATTGAACCTTTTTTGAAAGAGTTATGGGTTATTAAAGTTTCCAAAGAATTTTGCTTTTTTAAAAATGCCAATATAATTTTTTCACCTTTTAGGCCATATTTTCTAAAATTTTGATTCAAATCGACTTCGGTAGAGTGATTTATATATAATGAGATGCCAGAAATTTACTTTCAAATAAAGTTGCAGTTGAACCTTTTTTGAAAGAGTTATGGGTTATTAAAGTTTCCAAAGAATTTTCCTTTTTTAAAAATGCCAATTTTTATAATTTTTTCACCTTATAGGCCCTATTTTCTAAAATATTGATTCAAATCGACTTCGGTAAAGTGATTTATATATATTCAGATGCCAGAAATGTACTTTTACAAATAAAGTTGCAATAGAACCTTTTTTGAAAGAGTTATGGGTTATTAAAGTTTCCAAAGAATTTAGCTTTTTTAAAAATGCCAATTTTTATAATTTTTTCACATTTTTGGCCATATTTTCTAAAATATTGATTCAAATCGACTTCGGTAAAGTGATTTATATAAACTCAGATGCCAGAAGTGTAATTTTACAAATCAAGTTGCAATTGAACCTTTTTTGAAAGATTTATGGGTTATTAAAGTTTCCAAAGAATTTTGCTTTTTTAAAAATGCCAATTTTTATAATTTTTTTCACCTTTTAGGCCATATTTTCTAAAATATTGATTCAAATCGACTTCGGTAGAGTGATTTATATATAATGAGATGCCAGAAATTTACTTTCCAAATAAAATTGCAATTGAATCTTTTTTGAAAGAGTTATGGGTTATTAAATTTTCCAAAGATTTTTCCTTTTTTAAAAATGCCAATTTTTATAATTTTTTCACCTTGTAGGCCATATTTTCTAAAAATATTGATTCAAATCGACTTCGGTAAAGTGATTTATATATATTGAGATGCCAGAAAATTACTTTTCTAAATTAAGTTGCAATTTAACCTTTTTTGAAAGAGTTATGGGTTATTAAAGTTTCCAAAGAATTTAGCTTTTTTAAAAATGCCAATTTTTTTAATTTTTTCACATTTTTGGCCATATTTTCTAAAATATTGATTCAAATCGACTTCGGTAAAGTGATTTATATATATTCAGATGCCAGAAATGTACTTTTATAAATAAAGTTACAATAGAACCTTTTTTTGAAAGAGTTATGGGTTATTAAAGTTTCCAAAGAATTTAGCTTTTTAAAAATGCCAATATTTTTAATTTTTTCACATTTTTGGCCATATTTTCTAAAATATTGATTCAAATCGACTTCGGTAAAGTGATTTATATAAATTCAGATGCCAGAAATGTACTTTTACAAATAAAGTTGCAATTGAACCTTTTTTGAAAGAGTTATGGGTTATTAAAGTTTCCAAAGAATTTTGCTTTTTTAAAAATGCCAATTTTTATAATTTTTTCACCTTTTAGGCCATATTTTCTAAAATATTGATTCAAATCGACTTCGGTAGAGTGATTTATATATAATGAAATGTCAGAAATTTACTTTCCAAATAAAGTTGCAGTTGAACCTTTTTTGAAAGAGTTATGGGTTATTAAAGTTTCCAAAGACTTTTGCTTTTTAAAAATGCCGATTTTTATAATTTTTTCACCTTATAGGCCATATTTTCTAAAATATTGATTCAAATCGACTTCGGTAAAGTGATTTATATATATTCAGATGCCAGTTATGTAATTTTATAAATAAAATTGCAAATGAACCTATTTTGAAAGAGTTATGGGTTATTAAAGTTTCCAAAGAATTTAGCTGTTTTTAAAATGCCAATTTTTTTTAATTTTTTCACATTTATGGCCATATTTTCTAAAATATTGATTCAAATCGACTTCGGTAAAGTGATTTATATATATTCAGATGCCAGAAATGTACTTTTACAAATAAAGTTGCAATTGAACCTTTTTTGAAAGAGTTAGGGGTTATTAAAGTTTCCAAAGAATTTTGCTTTTTTAAAAATGCCAATTTTTATAATTTTTTCACCTTTTTGGCCATATTTTCTAAAATATTGATTCAAATCGACTTCGGTAGAGTGATTTATATATAATGAAATGTCAGAAATTTACTTTCCAAATAAAGTTGCAGTTGAACCTTTTTTGAAAGAGTTATGGGTTATTAAAGTTTCCAAAGAATTTTGCTTTTTTAAAAATGCCAATTTTTATAATTTTTTCACCTTTTAGGCCATATTTTCTAAAATATTGATTCAAATCGACTTCGGTAAAGTGATTTATATATACTGAGATGCCAGAAAATTACTTTTTAAATTAAGTTGCAATTGAACCTTTTTTGAAAGAGTTATGGGTTATTAAAGTTTCCAAGGAATTTAGCTTTTTAAAAATGCCAATTTTTTTAATTTTTTCACATTTTGGCCATATTTTCTAAAATATTGATTCAAATCGACTTCGGTAAAGTGATTTATATATATTCAGATGCCAGAAATGTACTTTTATAAATAAAGTTACAATAGAACCTTTTTTTGAAAGAGTTATGGGTTATTAAAGTTTCCAAAGAATTTAGCTTTTTTAAAAATGCCAATTTTTTTAATTTTTTCACATTTTTGGCCATATTTTCTAAAATATTGATTCAAATCGACTTCGGTAAAGTGATTTATATAAATTCAGATGCCAGAAATGTACTTTTACAAATAAAGTTGCAATTGAACCTTTTTTGAAAGAGTTATGGGTTATTAAAGTTTCCAAAGACTTTTGCTTTTTTAAAAATGCCAATTTTTATAATTTTTTCACCTTTTAGGCCATATTTTCTAAAATATTGATTCAAATCGACTTCGGTAGAGTGATTTATATATAATGAAATGTCAGAAATTTACTTTCCAAATAAAGTTGCAGTTGAACCTTTTTTGAAAGAGTTATGGGTTATTAAAGTTTTCAAAGAATTTTGCTTTTTTAAAAATGCCAATTTTTATAATTTTTTCACCTTTTAGGCCATATTTTCTAAAATATTGATTCAAATCGACTTCGGTAAAGTGATTTATATATATTGAGATGCCAGAAATTTACTTTTAAAAATTAAAGTTGCAATTGAACCTTTTTTGAAAGAGTTATGGGTTATTAAAGTTTCCAAAGAATTTTGCTTTTTTAAAAATGCCAATTTTTATAATTTTTTCACATTTTTGGCCATATTTTCTAAAATATTGATTCAAATCGACTTCGGTAAAGTGATTTATATAAATTTAGATGCCAGAAATGTACTTTTACAATTAAAGTTGCAATTGAACCTTTTTTGAAAGAGATATGGGTTATTAAAGTTTCCAAAGACTTTTGCTTTTTTAAAATGCCAATTTTTATAATTTTTTCACCTTTTAGGCCATATTTTCTAAAATATTGATTCAAATCGACTTCGGTAGAGTGATTTATATATAATGAGATGCCAGAAATTTACTTTCCAAATAAAGTTGCAGTTGAACCTTTTTTGAAAGAGTTATGGGTTATTAAAGTTTCCAAAGATTTTTCCTTTTTTAAAAATGCCAATTTTTATAATTTTTTCACCTCTTAGGCCATATTTTCTAAAATATTGATTCAAATCGACTTCGGTAAAGTGATTTATATATATTGAGATGCCAGAAATTTACTTTTTCAAATTAAGTTGCAATTGAACCTTTTTTGAAAGAGTTATGGGTTATTAAAGTTTCCAAAGAATTTAGCTTTTTTAAAAATGCCAATATTTTTAATTTTTTCACATTTTTGGCCATATTTTCTAAAATATTGATTCAAATCGACTTCGGTAAAGTGATTTATATATATTGAGATGCCAGAAATTTACTTTTCAAATAAAGTTGCAATTGAACCTTTTTGAAAGAGTTATGGGTTATTAAAGTTTCCAAAGAATTTTGCCTTTTTTAAAAATGCCAATTTTTATAATTTTTTTCACCTTTTAGGCCATATTTTCTAAAATATTGATTCAAATCGACTTCGGTAGAGTGATTTATATATAATGAGATGCCAGAAATTTACTTTCCAAATAAAGTTGCAATTGAACCTTTTTGAAAGAGTTATGGGTTATTAAAGTTTCCAAAGAATTTTGCTTTTTTAAAAATGCCAATTTTTATAATTTTTTTACACTTTATAGGCCATATTTTCTAAAATATTGATTCAAATCGACTTCGGTAAAGTGATTTATATATATTCAGATGCCAGAAATGTACTTTTATAAATAAAGTTACAATAGAACCTTTTTTGAAAGAGTTATGGGTTATTAAAGTTTCCAAAGAATTTAGCTTTTTAAAAATGCCAATTTTTATAATTTTTTCACATTTTTGGCCATATTTTCTAAAATATTGATTCAAATCGACTTCGGTAAAGTGATTTATATAAACTCAGATGCCAGAAGTGTACTTTTACAAATCAAGTTGCAATTGAACCTTTTTTGAAAGAGTTTATGGGTTATTAAAGTTTCCAAAGAATTTTGCTTTTTTAAAAATGCCAATTTTTATAATTTTTTCACCTTTTAGGCCATATTTTCTAAAATATTGATTCAAATCGACTTCGGTAGAGTGATTTATATATAATGAGATGCCAGAAATTTACTTTCCAAATAAAATTGCAGTTGAACCTTTTTGAAAGAGTTATGGGTTATTAAAGTTTCCAAAGATTTTTCCTTTTTTAAAAATGCCAATTTTTATAATTTTTTCACCTTATAGGCCATATTTTCTAAAATATTGATTCAAATCGACTTCGGTAAAGTGATTTATATAAACTCAGATGCCAGAAATGTACTTTTACAAATAAAGTTGCAATTGAACCTTTTTTGAAAGAGTTATGGGTTATTAAAGTTTCCAAAGAATTTTGCTTTTTTAAAAATGCCAATTTTTATAATTTTTTCACATTTTTGGCCATATTTTCTAAAATATTGATTCAAATCGACTTCGGTAAAGTGATTTATATAAATTCAGATGCCAGAAATGTACTTTTTACAAATAAAGTTGCAATTGAACCTTTTTTGAAAGAGTTATGGGTTATTAAAGTTTCCAAAGAATTTTGCTTTTTTAAAAATGCCAATTTTTATAATTTTTTCACCTTTTGGGCCATATTTTCTAAAATATTGATTCAAATCGACTTCGGTAAAGTGATTTATATATATTTAGATGCCAGAAATGTACTTTTATAAATAAAGTTACAATAGAACCTTTTTTTGAAAGAGTTATGGGTTATTAAAGTTTCCAAAGAATTTTGCTTTTTTAAAAATGCCAATTTTTATAATTTTTTCACATTTTTGGCCATATTTTCTAAAATATTGATTCAAATCGACTTCGGTAAAGTGATTTATATAAACTCAGATGCCAGAAATGTACTTTTACAAATAAAGTTGCAATTGAACCTTTTTTGAAAGAGTTATGGGTTATTAAAGTTTCCAAAGAATTTTGCTTTTTTAAAAATGCCAATTTTTATAATTTTTTCTTCTTTTAGGCCATATTTTCTAAAATATTGATTCAAATCGACTTCGGTAGAGTGATTTATAAATAATGAGATGCCAGAAATTTACTTTCCAAATAAAGTTGCAGTTGAACCTTTTTTGAAAGAGTTATGGGTTATTATAGTTTCCAAAGATTTTTCCTTTTTTAAGAATGCCAATTTTTATAATTTTTTCACCTTTTTGGCCATATTTTGTAAAATATTGATTTAAATCGACTTCGGTAAAGTTATTTATATATATTGAGATGCCAGAAATGTACTTTCCAAATAAAGTTGCAGTTGAACCTTTTTTGAAAGAGTTATGGGTTATTAAAGTTTCCAAAGAATTTTGCTTTTTTAAAAATGCCAATTTTTATAATTTTTTCACCTTTTAGGCCATATTTTCTAAAATATTGATTCAAATCGACTTCGGTAGAGTGATTTATATATAATGAGATGCCAGAAATTTACTTTCCAAATAAAGTTGCAGTTGAACCTTTTTTGAAAGAGTTATGGGTTATTATAGTTTCCAAAGATTTTTCCTTTTTTAAAAATGCCAATTTTTATAATTTTTTCACCTTTTAGGCCATATTTTCTAAAATATTGATTCAAATCGACTTCGGTAAAGTGATTTATATATATTGAGATGCCAGAAATTTACTTTTCAAATAAAGTTGCAATTGAACCTTTTTTGAAAGAGTTATGGGTTATTAAAGTTTCCAAAGAATTTTGCTTTTTTTAAAAATGCCAATTTTTATAATTTTTTCACCTTTTAGGCCATATTTTCTAAAATATTGATTCAAATCGACTTCGGTAGAGTGATTTATATATAATGAGATGCCAGAAATTTACTTTCCAAATAAAGTTGCAGTTGAACCTTTTTTGAAAGAGTTATGGGTTATTAAAGTTTCCAAAGATTTTTCCTTTTTTAAAAATGCCAATTTTTATAATTTTTTCACCTTATAGGCCATATTTTCTAAAATATTGATTCAAATCGACTTCGGTAAAGTGATTTATATATATTGAGATGCCAGAAAATTAAATTTCAAATTAAGTTGCAATTTAACCTTTTTTGAAAGAGTTATGGGTTATTAAAGTTTCCAAAGAATTTAGCTTTTTTAAAAATGCCAATTTTTTTTAATTTTTTCACATTTTTGGCCATATTTTCTAAAATATTGATTCAAATCGACTTCGGTAAAGTGATTTATATAAATTCAGATGCCAGAAATGTACTTTTACAAATAAAGTTGCAATTGAACCTTTTTTGAAAGAGTTATGGGTTATTAAAGTTTCCAAAGAATTTTGCTTTTTTAAAAATGCCAATTTTTATAATTTTTTCACCTTTTAGGCCATATTTTCTAAAATATTGATTCAAATCGACTTCGGTAGAGTGATTTATATATAATGAGATGCCAGAAATTTACTTTCCAAATAAAGTTGCAGTTGAACCTTTTTTGAAAGAGTTATGGGTTATTAAAGTTTCCAAAGAATTTTCCTTTTTTAAAAATGCCAATTTTTATAATTTTTTCACCTTATAGGCCATATTTTCTAAAATATTGATTCAAATCGACTTCGGTAAAGTGATTTATATATATTGAGATGCCAGAAAATTACTTTTCAAATTAAGTTGCAATTTAACCTTTTTTGAAAGAGTTATGGGTTATTAAAGTTTCCAAAGAATTTAGCTTTTTTAAAAATGCCAATTTTTTTAATTTTTTCACATTTTTGGCCATATTTTCTAAAATATTGATTCAAATCGACTTCGGTGAAGTGATTTATATATATTCAGATGCCAGAAATGTACTTTTATAAATAAAGTTACAATAGAACCTTTTTTTGAAAGAGTTATGGGTTATTAAAGTTTCCAAAGAATTTAGCTTTTTTAAAAATGCCAATTTTTATAATTTTTTCACATTTTTGGCCATATTTTCTAAAATATTGATTCAAATCGACTTCGGTAAAGTGATTTATATAAACTCAGATGCCAGAAGTGTACTTTTACAAATCAAGTTGCAATTGAACCTTTTTTGAAAGATTTATGGGTTATTAAAGTTTCCAAAGAATTTTGCTTTTTTAAAAATGCCAATTTTTATAAATTTTTCACCTTTTAGGCCATATTTTCTAAAATATTGATTCAAATCGACTTCGGTAGAGTGATTTATATATAATGAGATGCCAGAAATTTACTTTCCAAATAAAATTGCAGTTGAACCTTTTTTGAAAGAGTTATGGGTTATTAAAGTTTCCAAAGATTTTTCCTTTTTTAAAAATGCCAATTTTTATAATTTTTTCACCTTATAGGCCATATTTTCTAAAATATTGATTCAAATCGACTTCGGTAAAGTGATTTATATATATTGAGATGCCAGAAAATTACTTTTCAAATTAAGTTGCAATTTAACCTTTTTTGAAAGAGTTATGGGTTATTAAAGTTTCCAAAGAATTTAGCTTTTTTAAAAATGACAATTTTTTTTATTTTTCACATTTTTGGCCATATTTTCTAAAATATTGATTCAAATCGACTTCGGTAAAGTGATTTATATATATTCAGATGCCAGAAATGTACTTTTATAAATAAAGTTACAATTGAACCTTTTTTTGAAAGAGTTATGGGTTATTAAAGTTTCCAAAGAATTTAGCTTTTTTAAAAATGCCAATATTTTTAATTTTTTCACATTTTTGGCCATATTTTCTAAAATATTGATTCAAATCGACTTCGGTAAAGTGATTTATATAAATTCAGATGCCAGAAATGTACTTTTACAAATAAAGTTGCAATTGAACCTTTTTTGAAAGAGTTATGGGTTATTAAAGTTTCGAAAGACTTTTGCTTTTTTAAAAATGCCAATTTTTATAATTTTTTCACCTTTTAGGCCATATTTTCTAAAATATTGATTCAAATCGACTTCGGTAGAAAGATTTATATATAATGAAATGTCAGAAATTTACTTTTTAAATAAAGTTGCAGTTGAACCTTTTTTGAAAGAGTTATGGGTTATTAAAGTTTTCAAAGAATTTTGCTTTTTTAAAAATGCCAATTTTTATAATTTTTTCACATTTTTGGCCATATTTTCTAAAATATTGATTCAAATCGACTTCGGTAAAGTGATTTATATAAACTCAGATGCCAGAAGTGTACTTTTACAAATCAAGTTGCAATTGAACCTTTTTTGAAAGATTTATGGGTTATTAAAGTTTCCAAAGAATTTTGCTTTTTTAAAAATGCCAATTTTTATAATTTTTTCACCTTTTAGGCCATATTTTCTAAAATATTGATTCAAATCGACTTCGGTAGAGTGATTTATATATAATGAGATGCCAGAAATTTACTTTCCAAATAAAATTGCAGTTGAACCTTTTTTGAAAGAGTTATGGGTTATTAAAGTTTCCAAAGATTTTTCCTTTTTTAAAAATGCCAATTTTTATAATTTTTTCACCTTATAGGCCATATTTTCTAAAATATTGATTCAAATCGACTTCGGTAAAGTGATTTATATATATTGAGATGCCAGAAAATTACTTTTCAAATTAAGTTGCAATTTAACCTTTTTTGAAAGAGTTATGGGTTATTAAAGTTTCCAAAGAATTTAGCTTTTTTAAAAATGACAATTTTTTTTAATTTTTTCACATTTTTGGCCATATTTTCTAAAATATTGATTCAAATCGACTTCGGTAAAGTGATTTATATATATTCAGATGCCAGAAATGTACTTTTATAAATAAAGTTACAATAGAACCTTTTTTGAAAGAGTTATGGGTTATTAAAGTTTCCAAAGAATTTAGCTTTTTTAAAAATGCCAATATTTTTAATTTTTTCACATTTTTGGCCATATTTTCTAAAATATTGATTCAAATCGACTTCGGTAAAGTGATTTATATAAATTCAGATGCCAGAAATGTACTTTTACAAATAAAGTTGCAATTGAACCTTTTTTGAAAGAGTTATGGGTTATTAAAGTTTCCAAAGACTTTTGCTTTTTAAAAATGCCAATTTTTATAATTTTTTCACCTTTTAGGCCATATTTTCTAAAATATTGATTCAAATCGACTTCGGTAGAGTGATTTATATATAATGAAATGTCAGAAATTTACTTTCCAAATAAAGTTGCAGTTGAACCTTTTTTAAAAGAGTTATGGGTTATTAAAGTTTTCAAAGAATTTTGCTTTTTTAAAAATGCCAATTTTTCATAATTTTTTCACATTTTTGGCCATATTTTCTAAAATATTGATTCAAATCGACTTCGGTAAAGTGATTTATATAAATTCAGATGCCAGAAATGTACTTTTACAAATAAAGTTGCAATTGAACCTTTTTTGAAAAAGTTATGGGTTATTAAAGTTTCCAAAGAATTTTGCTTTTTTAAAAATGCCAATTTTTATAATTTTTTCACCTTTTAGGCCATATTTTCTAAAATATTGATTCAAATCGACTTCGGTAGAGTGATTTATATATAATGAGATGCCAGAAATTTACTTTCCAAATAAAGTTGCAGTTGAACCTTTTTTGATAGAGTTATGGGTTATTAAAGTTTCCAAAGATTTTTCCTTTTTTAAAAATGCCAATTTTTATAATTTTTTCACCTTATAGGCCATATTTTCTAAAATATTGATTCAAATCGACTTCGTTAAAGTGATTTATATATTTTGAGATGCCAGAAATTTACTTTTCAAATTAAGTTGCAATTTAACCTTTTTTGAAAGAGTTATGGGTTATTAAAGTTTCCAAAGAATTTAGCTTTTTTAAAAATGCCAATTTTTTTTAATTTTTTCACATTTTTGGCCATATTTTCTAAAATATTGATTCAAATCGACTTCGGTAAAGTGATTTATATAAACTCAGATGCCAGAAATGTACTTTTATAAATAAAGTTGCAATTGAACCTTTTTTGAAAGAGTTATGGGTTATTAAAGTTTCAAAAGAATTTTGCTTTTTTAAAAATGCCAATTTTTATAATTTTTTCACCTTTTAGGCCATATTTTCTAAAATATTAATTCAAATCGACTTCGGTAAAGTGATTTTTATATATTTAGATGCCAAAAATGTACTTTTATAAATAAAGTTGCAATTGAAACTTTTTTGAAAGAGTTATAGGTTATTAAAGTTTCCAAAGAATTTAGCTTTTTTAAAAATGCCAATATTTTTAATTTTTTCACAATTTTGGCCATATTTTCTAAAATATTGATTCAAATCAACTTCGGTAAAGTGATTTATATATATACAGATGCCAGAAATGTACTTTACAAATAAAGTTGCAATTGAACCTTTTTTGAAAGAGTTATGGGTTATTAAAGTTTCCAAAGAATTTTGCTTTTTTAAAAATGACAATATTTTTAATTTTTTCACATTTTTGGCCATATTTTCTAAAATATTGATTCAAATCGACTTCGGTAAAGTGATTGATATATATATTGAGATGCCAGAAAATTACTTTTGAAATTAAGTTGCAATTGAACCTTTTTTGAAAGAGTTATGGGCTATTAAAGTTTCAAAAGAATTTTGCTTTTTTAAAAATGCCAATTTTTATAATTTTTTCACCTTTTAGGCCATATTTTCTAAAATATTGATTCAAATCGACTTCGGTAAAGTGATTGATATATATATTGAGATGCCAGAAAATTACTTTTTAAATTAAGTTGCAATTGAACCTTTTTTGAAAGAGTTATGGGTTATTAAAGTTTCAAAAGAATTTTGCTTTTTTAAAAATGACAATATTTTTAATTTTTTCACATTTTTGGCCATATTTTCTAAAATATTGATTCAAATCGACTTCGGTAAAGTGATTGATATATATATTGAGATGCCAGAAATTTACTTTCCAAAATAAGTTGCAGTTGAACCTTTTTTGAAAGATTTATGGGTTATGAAAGTTTCCAAAGAATTTAGCTTTTTTAAAAATGCCATTTTTTTTAATTTTTTCACATTTTTGGCCATATTTTCTAAAATATTGATTCAAATCGACTTCGGTAAAGTGATTAATATATATTGAGATGCCAGAAAATTGCTTTTTAAATTAAGTTGCAATTGAACCTATTTTGAAAGAGTTATGGGTTATTAAAGTTTCCAAAGAATTTAGCTTTTTTAAAAATGCCAATATTTTTAATTTTTTCACACTTTTGGCCATATTTTCTAAAATATTGATTCAAATCGACTTCGGTAAAGTGATTTATATAAATTCAGATGCCAGAAATGTACTTTTACAAATAAAGTTGCAATTGAACCTTTTTTGAAAGAGTTATGGGTTATTAAAGTTTCCAAAGAATTTTGCTTTTTTAAAAATGACAATATTTTTAATTTTTTCACATTTTTGGCCATATTTTCTAAAATATTGATTCAAATCGACTTCGGTAAAGTGATTGATATATATATTGAGATGCCAGAAATTTACTTTCCAAAATAAGTTGCAGTTAAACCTTTTTTGAAAGATTTATGGGTTATTAAAGTTTCCAAACAATTAAGCTTTTTTAAAAATGCCATTTTTTTTACATTTTTTCACATTTTTGGCCATATTTTCTAAAATATTGATTCAAATCGAATTCGGTAAAGTGATTTATATATATTCAGATGCCAGAAATGTACTTTTATAAATAAAGTTGCAATTGAACCTTTTTTGAAAGAGTTATGGGTTATTAAAGTTTCTAAAGAATATAGCTTTTTAAAAAATGCCAATATTTTTAATTTTTTCACACTTTTGGCCATATTTTCTAAAATATTTATTCAAATCGACTTCGGTAAAGTGATTTATATATATTCAGATGCCAGAAAATTACTTTTTAAATTAAGTTGCAATTGAATCTATTTTGAAAGAGTTATGGGTTATTAAAGTTTCCAAAGAATTTAGCTTTTTTAAAAATACCAATTTTTTTTAATTTTTTCACATTTTTGGCCATATTTTCTAAAATATTGATTCAAATCGACTTCGGTAAAGTGATTTATATATTTTCAGATGCCAGAAATGTACTTTTATAAATAAAGTTACAATATAACATTTTTTGACAGAGTTAGGGGTTATTAAAGTTTCCAAAGAATTTAGCTTTTTAAAAATGCCAATATTTTTAATTTTTTCACTTTTTTGGCCATATTTTCTAAAATATTGATTCAAATCGACTTCGGTAAAGTGATTTATATATATTCAGATGCCAGAAATGTACTTTTACAAATAAAGTTGCAATTGAACCTTTTTGAAAGAGTTATGGGTTATTAAAGTTTCCAAAGAATTTGAGATATATTGAGATGCCAGAAAATTACTTTCCAAATTAAGTTGCAATTGAACCTATTTTGAAAGAGTTATGGTTTATTAAAGTTTCCAAAGAATTTTGCTTTTTAAAAATGCCAATTTTTATAATTTTTTCACCTCTTAGGCCATATTTTCTAAAATATTGATTCAAATCGACTACGGTAAAGTGATTTATATATATTTAGATGCCAGTTATGTAATTTTATAAATAAAATTGCAAATGAACCTATTTTCAAAGAGTTATGGGTTATTTAAGTTTCCAAAGAATTTTGCTTTTTTAAAAATGCCAATTTTTTTAATTTTTTCATATTTTTGGCCATATTTTTTAATATATTGATTTAAATCGACTTCGGTAAAGTGATTTATATATATTGAGATGCCAGAAATGTACTTTTTTAAACTAAGTTGCAGTTGAACCTTTTTTGAAAGAGTTATGGGTTATTTAAGTTTCCAAAGAATTTTGCTCTTTTAAAAATGCCAATTTTTTTAATTTTTTCATCTTTTAGGCCATATTTTCTAAAATATTGATTCAAATCGACTTCGGTAAAGTGATTTATATATATTGAGATGCCAAAAATTTACTTTTACAAATAAAGTTGCAGTTGAACTTTTTTTGAAAGACTTATGGGTTATTAAAGTTTCCAAAGAATTTTGCTTTATTAAAAATGACAATTTTTATAATTTTTTACCTTTTAGGCCATATTTTCTAAAATATTGATTCAAATCGACTACGGTAAAGTGATTTATATATATTTAGATGCCAGTTATGTAATTTTATAAATAAAATTGCAAATGAACCTATTTTCAAAGAGTTATGGGTTATTTAAGTTTCCAAAGAATTTTGCTTTTTTAAAAATGCCAATTTTTTTAATTTTTTCATATTTTTGGCCATATTTTCTAATATATTGATTTAAATCGACTTCGGTAAAGTGATTTATATATATTGAGATGCCAGAAATGTACTTTTTAAACTAAGTTGCAGTTGAACCTTTTTTGAAAGAGTTATGGGTTATTTAAGTTTCCAAAGAATTTTGCTTTTTTAAAAATGCCAATTTTTATAATTTTTTCACCTTTTAGCCCATATTTCTAAAAAATTGATTCAAATCGACTTCGCAAAGTGATTTATATATATTCAGATGCCAGAAGTGTACTTTTATAAATAAAGTTGCAATTGAACCTTTTTTGAAAGAGTTATGGGTTATTAAAGTTTCCAAAGAATTTATCTTTTTTAAAAATGCCAATATTTTTAATTTTTTCACATTTTTGGCCATATTTTCTAAAATATTGATTCAAATCGACTTCGGTAAAGTGATTTATATATATTCAGATGCCAGAAATGTACTTTTATAAATAAAGTTGCAATTGAACCTTTTTGAAAGAGTTATGGGTTATTAAAGTTTCCAAAGAATATAGCTTTTTTAAAATGCCAATATTTTTAATTTTTTCACACTTTTGGCCATATTTTCTAAAATATTGATTCAAATCGACTTCGGTAAAGTGATTTATATATATTGAGATGCCAGAAAATTACTTTCCAAATTAAGTTGCACTTGAACCTATTTTGAAAGAGTTATGGGTTTTTAAAGTTTCCAAAGAATTTTGCTTTTTTAAAAATGCCAATTTTTATAATTTTTTCACCTTTTAGGCCATATTTTCTAAAATATTCATTCAAATCGACTTCGGTAAAGTGATTTATATATATTCAGATGCCAGAAGTGTACTTTTATAAATAAAGTTGCAATTGAACCTTTTTTGAAAGAGTTATGGGTTATTAAAGTTTCCAAAGAATTTATCTTTTTAAAAATGCCAATATTTTTAATTTTTTATCATTTTGGCCATATTTTCTAAATATTGATTCAAATCGACTTCGGTAAAGTGATTTATATATATGCAGATGGCAGAAATGTATTTTTATAAATAAAATTGCAATTAAACCTATTTTGAAAGAGTTATGGGTTATTAAAGTTTCCAATTAATTTTGCTTTTTTAAAAATGCAAATTTTTTTTAATTTTAACACCTTTTAGGCCATATTTTCTAAAATATTGATTCAAATCGACTTCGGTATGATGCTAGAAATGTACTTTTACAAATAAAGTTTCAATTAAACCTTTTTTGAAAGAGTTATGGGTTATTAAAGTTTCCAAAGAATTTTGCTTTTATAAAAATGCCAATTTTTATAATTTTTTCACCTTTTATGCCAGAAATTTACATTTATAAATAAAATTGCAGTTGAACCTTTTTGAAAGAGTTATATGTTATTAAAGTTTTCAAAGAATTTTGCTTTTTTAAAAATGCCATTTTTTTTAATCTTTCACATTTTAGGCCTTCACTTCGGTAAAGTGATTTATATATATTCAGATGCCAGAAATGTACTTTTACAAATAAAGTTGCAAGTGAACCTTTTTTGAAAGAAATATGGTTTATTAAAGTTTCCAAAGAATTTTGCTTTTTTAAAAATGCCAATTTTTTTAATTTTTTCACCTTTTTGGCCATATTTTCCAAAATATTGATTCAAATCGACTTCGGTAAAGTGATTTATATATATTCAGATGCCAGAAATGTACTTTTACAAATAAAGTTGCAATTGAACATTTTTTGAAAGAGTTATGGGTTCTTAAAGTTTCCAAAGAATTTAGCTTTTATAAAAATGCCAATATTTTTAATTTTTTCACATTTTTAGCCATATTTTCTAAAATATTGATTCAAATCGACTTCGGTAAAGTGATTTATATAATTTCAGATGCCAGAAATGTACTTTTACAAATAAAGTTGCAAGTGAACCTTTTTTGAAAGAGTTATGGGTTATTAAAGTTTCCAAAGAAATTTGCTTTTTTAAAAATGCCAATTTTTATAATTTTTTCACCTTTTAGGCCATATTTTCTAAAATATTGATTCAAATTGACTTCGGTAGAGTGATTTATATATAATGAGATGCCAGAAATTTACTTTCCAAATAAAGTTGCAGTTGAACCTTTTTTGAAAGAGTTATGGGTTATTAAAGTTTCCAAAGAATTTTTCTTTTTTAAAAATGCCAATATTTTTAATTTTTTCACATTTTTGGCCATATTTTCTAAAATATTGATTCAAATCGACTTCGGCAAAGTGATTTATATATATTGAGATGCCAGAAATTTACTTTTCAAATTAAGTTGCAGTTGAACCTTTTTTGAAAGATTTATGGGTTATTAAAGTTTCCAAACAATTTAGCTTTTTTAAAAATGCCATTTTTTTTAAATTTTTTCACATTTTTGGCCATATTTTCTAAAATATTGATTCAAATCGAATTCGGTAAAGTGATTTATATATATTCAGATGCCAGAAATGTACTTTTATAAATAAAGTTGCAATTGAACCTTTTTTGAAAGAGTTATGGGTTATTAAAGTTTCCAAAGAATATAGCTTTTTAAAAAATGCCAATATTTTTAATTTTTTCACACTTTTGGCCATATTTTCTAAAATATTTATTCAAATCGACTTCGGTAAAGTGATTTATATATATTCAGATGCCAGAAAATTACTTTTTAAATTAAGTTGCAATTGAATCTATTTTGAAAGAGTTATGGGTTATTAAAGTTTCCAAAGAATTTAGCTTTTTTAAAAATACCAATTTTTTTAATTTTTTCACATTTTTGGCCATATTTTCTAAAATATTGATTCAAATCGACTTCGGTAAAGTGATTTATATATTTTCAGATGCCAGAAATGTACTTTTATAAATAAAGTTACAATATAACCTTTTTTGACAGAGTTAGGGGTTATTAAAGTTTCCAAAGAATTTAGCTTTTTAAAAATGCCAATATTTTTAATTTTTTCACTTTTTTGGCCATATTTTCTAAAATATTGATTCAAATCGACTTCGGTAAAGTGATTTATTTATATTCAGATGCCAGAAATGTACTTTTACAAATAAAGTTGCAATTGAACCTTTTTTGAAAGAGTTATGGGTTATTAAAGTTTCCAAAGAATTTGAGATATATTGAGATGCCAGAAAATTACTTTCCAAATTAAGTTGCAATTGAACCTATTTTGAAAGAGTTATGGTTTATTAAAGTTTCCAAAGAATTTTGCTTTTTAAAAAATGCCAATTTTTATAATTTTTTCACCTCTTAGGCCATATTTTCTAAAATATTGATTCAAATCGACTACGGTAAAGTGATTTATATATATTTAGATGCCAGTTATGTAATTTTATAAATAAAATTGCAAATGAACCTATTTTCAAAGAGTTATGGGTTATTTAAGTTTCCAAAGAATTTTGCTTTTTAAAAATGCCAATTTTTTTAATTTTTTCATATTTTTGGCCATATTTTCTAATATATTGATTTAAATCGACTTCGGTAAAGTGATTTATATATATTGAGATGCCAGAAATGTACTTTTTAAACTAAGTTGCAGTTGAACCTTTTTTGAAAGAGTTATGGGTTATTTAAGTTTCCAAAGAATTTTGCTCTTTTAAAATGCCAATTTTTTTAATTTTTTCATCTTTTAGGCCATATTTTCTAAAATATTGATTCAAATCGACTTCGGTAAAGTGATTTATATATATTGAGATGCCAAAATTTACTTTTACAAATAAAGTTGCAGTTGAACTTTTTTTGAAAGACTTATGGGTTATTAAAGTTTCCAAAGAATTTTGCTTTATTAAAAATGACAATTTTTATAATTTTTTACCTTTTAGGCCATATTTTCTAAAATATTGATTCAAATCGACTACGGTAAAGTGATTTATATATATTTAGATGCCAGTTATGTAATTTTATAAATAAAATTGCAAATGAACCTATTTTCAAAGAGTTATGGGTTATTTAAGTTTCCAAAGAATTTTGCTTTTTTAAAAATGCCAATTTTTTTAATTTTTCATATTTTTTGGCCATATTTTCTAATATATTGATTTAAATCGACTTCGGTAAAGTGATTTATATATATTGAGATGCCAGAAATGTACTTTTTAAACTAAGTTGCAGTTGAACCTTTTTGAAAGAGTTATGGGTTATTTAAGTTTCCAAAGAATTTTGCTTTTTTAAAAATGCCAATTTTTATAATTTTTTCACCTTTTAGCCCATATTTCTAAAAAATTGATTCAAATCGACTTCGGTAAAGTGATTTATATATATTCAGATGCCAGAAATGTACTTTTATAAATAAAGTTGCAATTGAACCTTTTTTGAAAGAGTTATGGGTTATTAAAGTTTCCAAAGAATTTATCTTTTTTAAAAATGCCAATATTTTTAATTTTTTCACATTTTTGGCCATATTTTCTAAAATATTGATTCAAATCGACTTCGGTAAAGTGATTTATATATATTCAGATGCCAGAAATGTACTTTTATAAATAAAGTTGCAATTGAACCTTTTTTGAAAGAGTTATGGGTTATTAAAGTTTCCAAAGAATATAGCTTTTTTAAAAATGCCAATATTTTTAATTTTTTCACACTTTTGGCCATATTTTCTAAAATATTGATTCAAATCGACTTCGGTAAAGTGATTTATATATATTGAGATGCCAGAAAATTACTTTCCAAATTAAGTTGCACTTGAACCTATTTTGAAAGAGTTATGGGTTTTTAAATTTTCCAAAGAATTTTGCTTTTTTAAAAATGCCAATTTTTATAATTTTTTCACCTTTTAGGCCATATTTTCTAAAATATTCATTCAAATCGACTTCGGTAAAGTGATTTATATATATTCAGATGCCAGAAATGTACTTTACAAATAAAGTTGCTATTGAACTTTTTTTGAAAGAGTTATGGGTTAATTAAGTTTCCAAAGATTTTAGCTTTTTAAAAATGCCAAAATTTTTAATTTTTTCACATTTTTGGCCATATTTTCTAAAATATTGATTCAAATCGACTTCGGTAAAGTGATTTATATATATGCAGATGGCAGAAATGTATTTTTATAAATAAAATTGCAATTAAACCTATTTTGAAAGAGTTATGGGTTATTAAAGTTTCCAATTAATTTTGCTTTTTTAAAAATGCAAATTTTTTTTAATTTTAACACCTTTTAGGCCATATTTTCTAAAATATTGATTCAAATCGACTTCGGTATGATGCTAGAAATGTACTTTTACAAATAAAGTTTCAATTAAACCTTTTTTGAAAGAGTTATGGGTTATTAAAGTTTCAAAAGAATTTTGCTTTTATAAAAATGCCAATTTTATAATTTTTTCACCTTTATGCCAGAAATTTACATTTATAAATAAAATTGCAGTTGAACCTTTTTTGAAAGAGTTATATGTTATTAAAGTTTTCAAAGAATTTTGCTTTTTTAAAAATGCCATTTTTTTTAATCTTTCACATTTTAGGCCTTCACTTCGGTAAAGTGATTTATATATATTCAGATGCCAGAAATGTACTTTTACAAATAAAGTTGCAAGTGAACCTTTTTTGAAAGAAATATGGTTTATTAAAGTTTCCAAAGAATTTTGCTTTTTAAAATGCCAATTTTTTTAATTTTTTCACCTTTTTGGCCATATTTTCCAAAATATTGATTCAAATCGACTTCGGTAAAGTGATTTATATATATTCAGATGCCAGAAATGTATTTTTTTAAATAAAGTTGCAATTGAACCTATTTTGAAAGAGTTATGGGTTATTAAAGTTTCCAAAGAAATTTGCTTTTTAAAAAATGCCAATTTTTATAATTTTTTCACCTTTAGGCCATGTTTTCTAAAATATTGATTCAAATCGACTTCGGTAAAGTGATTTATATATATTGAGATGCCAGAAATGTACTTTACAAATAAAGTTGCAATTGAAAATTTTTTGAAAGAGTTATGGGTTATTAAAGTTTCCAAAGAATTTATCTTTTTTAAAAATGCCAATATTTTTAATTTTTTCACATTTTTGGCCATATTTTCTAAAATATTGATTCAAATCGACTTCGGCAAAGTGATTTATATATATTGAGATGCCAGAAATTTACTTTTCAAATTAAGTTGCAGTTGAACCTTTTTCGAAAGAGTTATGGGTTATTTTAAGTTTCCAAAGAATTTTGCTTTTTTAAAAATGCCAATTTTTTTAATTTTTTCACCTTTTTGGCCATATTTTCTAAAATATTGATTCAAATCGACTTCGGTAGAGTGATTTAAATATAATGAGATGCCAGAAATTTACTTTCCAAATAAAGTTGCAGTTGAACCTTTTTTGAAAGAGTTATGGGTTATTAAAGTTCCCAAAGAATTTTTCTTTTTTAAAAATGCCAATTTTTATAATTTTTTCACCTATTAGGCCATATTTTCTAAAATATTGATTTAAATCGACTTCGGTAAAGTGATTTATATATATTCAGATGCCAGAAATGTACTTTTTACAAATAAAGTTGCAATTGAACCTTTTTGAAAGAGTTATGGGTTATTAAAGTTTCCAAAGAATTTTGCTTTTTTAAAAATGCCAATATTTATATTTTTTTCACCTCTTAGGCCATATTTTCTAAAATATTGATTCAAATCGACTTCGGTAAAGTGATTTATATATATTCAGATTCCAGAAATGTACTTTTATAAATAAAGTTGCAATTGAACCTTTTTTGAAAGAGTTATGGGTTATTAAAGTTTCCAAAGAATTTAGCTTATTTAAAAATGCCAATATTTTTAATTTTTTCACATTTTTTGCCATATTTTCTAAAATATTGATTCAAATCGACTTCGGTAAAGTGATTTATATATATTGAGATGCCAAAAAATTACTTTCCAAATTAAGTTGCAATTGAACCTTTTTTGAAAGAGTTATGGGTTATTAAAGTTTCCAAAGAATGTAGCTTTTTTAAAAATGACAATTTTTTTTAATTTTTTCACATTTTTGGACATATTTTCTAAAATATTGATTCAAATCGACTTCGGTAAAGTGATTTATATATATTCAGATGCCAGAAATGTACTTTTATAAAGAAAATTGCAATTGAACCTATTTTGAAAGAGTTATGGGTTATTAAAGTTTCCAAAGAATTTAGCTATTTTAAAAATGCCAATATTTTTAATTTTTTCATATTTTTGGCCATATTTTCTAAAATATTGATTTAAATCGACTTCGGTAAAGTGAGATGCCAGAAAATTACTTTCCAAATTAAGTTGCAATTGAACCTATTTTGAAAGAGTTATGAGTTATTAAAGTTTTCAAACAATTCTGATTTTTTAAAAATGCCTACTTTTTTAATTTTTTCACCTTTTTGGACATATTTTCTAAAATATTGATTCAAATCGACTTCGGTAAAGTGATTTATATATATTCAGATGCCAGAAATGTACTTTACAAATAAAGTTGCAATTGAACATTTTTTGAAAGAGTTATGGGTTCTTAAAGTTTCCAAAGAATTTAGCTTTTATAAAAATGCCAATATTTTTAATTTTTTCACATTTTTAGCCATATTTTCTAAAATATTGATTCAAATCGACTTCGGTAAAGTGATTTATATAATTTCAGATGCCAGAAATGTACTTTTACAAATAAAGTTGCAAGTGAACCTTTTTGAAAGAGTTATGGGTTATTAAAGTTTCCAAAGAAATTTGCTTTTTAAAAATGCCAATTTTTATAATTTTTTCACCTTTTAGGCCATATTTTCTAAAATATTGATTCAAATTGACTTCGGTAGAGTGATTTATATATAATGAGATGCCAGAAATTTACTTTCCAAATAAAGTTGCAGTTGAACCTTTTTGAAAGAGTTATGGGTTATTAAAGTTTCCAAAGAATTTTTCTTTTTTAAAAATGCCAATTTATGGGTTATTAAAGTTTCCAAAGAATTTTTCTTTTTTAAAAATGCCAATTTTTAATCATTTTTCACCTTTTAGGCCATATTTTCTAAAATATTGATTCAAATCGACTTCGGTAAAGTGATTTATATATATTGAGATGCCAGAAATTTACTTTCCAAATTAAGTTGCAGTTGAACCTTTTTTGAAAGAGTTATGGGTTATTAAAGTTTCCAAAGAATTTTGCTTTTTAAAAATGCCAAAATTTTTAATTTTTTCACCTTTTTTGGCCATATTTTCTAAAATATTGATTCAAATCGACTTCGGTAATGTGATTTATATATATTCGGATGCCAGAAATGTACTTTTTCAAATAATGTTGCAATTGAACCTTCTTTGAAAGAGTTATGGGTTATTAAAGTTTCCAAAGAATTTTGTTTTTTTAAATTCCAGTTATTTTAATTTTTTTCAAATTTTTGGCCATATTTTCTAAAATATTGATTAAAATCGACTTCGGTAAAGTGATTTATATATATGCAGATGGCAGAAATGTTTTTTTGTAAATAAAGTTGCAAATAAACCTATTTTGAAAGAGTTATGGGTTATTAAAATTTCCAAAGAATGTAGCATCTTTAAAAATGTAAATTTTTATAATTTTTTCACCTTTTAGGCAATATTTTCTTAAATATTCATTCAAATTGACTTCGGTAAAGTGATTTATATAAATTATGATGCCAGAAATGTACTTTTACAAATAAAGTTGCAATTGAACCTTTTTTAAAAGAGTTATGGGTTATTAAAGTTTCCAAATAATTTTGCTTTTTTAAAAATGCAAATTTTTATAATTTTTTCACCTTTTATGCCAGAAATTTACATTTATAAATAAAATTGCAGTTGAACCTTTTTTGAAAGAGTTATTGGTTATTAAAGTTTCCAAAGAATTTTGCTTTTTTAAAAATGCCATTTTTTTTAATTTTTCACATTTTTAGCCATATTTTCTAAAATATTGATTCAAATCGACTTCGGTAAAGTGATTTATATATATTCAGATGCCAGAAATGTACTTTTATAAAGAAAATTGCAATTGAACCTATTTTGAAAGAGTTATGGGTTATTAAAGTTTCCAAAGAATTTAGCTATTTTAAAAATGCCAATATTTTTAATTTTTTCATATTTTTGGCCATATTTTCTAAAATATTGATTTAAATCGACTTCGGTAAAGTGAGATGCCAGAAAATTACTTTCCAAATTAAGTTGCAATTGAACCTATTTTGAAAGAGTTATGGGTTATTAAAGTTTTCAAACAATTTTGATTTTTTAAAAATGCCTACTTTTTTAATTTTTTCACCTTTTTGGACATATTTTCTAAAATATTGATTCAAATCGACTTCGGTAAAGTGATTTATATATATTCAGATGCCAGAAATGTACTTTTACAAATAAAGTTGCAATTGAACATTTTTTGAAAGAGTTATGGGTTCTTAAAGTTTCCAAAGAATTTAGCTTTTATAAAAATGCCAATATTTTTAATTTTTTCACATTTTTAGCCATATTTTCTAAAATATTGATTCAAATCGACTTCGGTAAAGTGATTTATATAATTTCAGATGCCAGAAATGTACTTTTACAAATAAAGTTGCAAGTGAACCTTTTTTGAAAGAGTTATGGGTTATTAAAGTTTCCAAAGAAATTTGCTTTTTTAAAAATGCCAATTTTTATAATTTTTTTCACCTTTTAGGCCATATTTTCTAAAATATTGATTCAAATTGACTTCGGTAGAGTGATTTATATATAATGAGATGCCAGAAATTTACTTTCCAAATAAAGTTGCAGTTGAACCTTTTTTGAAAGAGTTATGGGTTATTAAAGTTTCCAAAGAATTTTTCTTTTTTAAAAATGCCAATTTTTAATCATTTTTCACCTTTTAGGCCATATTTTCTAAAATATTGATTCAAATCGACTTCGGTAAAGTGATTTATATATATTGAGATGCCAGAAATTTACTTTCCAAATTAAGTTGCAGTTGAACCTTTTTTGAAAGAGTTATGGGTTATTAAAGTTTCAAAGAATTTTGCTTTTTAAAAATGCCAAAATTTTTAATTTTTTCACCTTTTTGGCCATATTTTCTAAAATATTGATTCAAATCGACTTCGGTAATGTGATTTATATATATTCGGATGCCAGAAATGTACTTTTACAAATAATGTTGCAATTGAACCTTCTTTGAAAGAGTTATGGGTTATTAAAGTTTCCAAAGAATTTGTTTTTTTTAAATTCCAGTTATTTTAATTTTTCAAATTTTTGGCCATATTTTCTAAAATATTGATTAAAATCGACTTCGGTAAAGTGATTTATATATATGCAGATGGCAGAAATGTTTTTTTGTAAATAAAATTGCAAATAAACCTATTTTGAAAGAGTTATGGGTTATTAAAATTTCCAAAGAATGTAGCATCTTTAAAAATGTAAATTTTTATAATTTTTTCACCTTTTAGGCAATATTTTCTAAAATATTCATTCAAATTGACTTCGGTAAAGTGATTTATATAAATTATGATGCCAGAAATGTACTTTTACAAATAAAGTTGCAATTGAACCTTTTTTAAAAGAGTTATGGGTTATTAAAGTTTCCAAATAATTTTGCTTTTTAAAAATGCAAATTTTTATAATTTTTTCACCTTTTATGCCAGAAATTTACATTTATAAATAAAATTGCAGTTGAACCTTTTTTGAAAGAGTTATTGGTTATTAAAGTTTCCAAAGAATTTTGCTTTTTTAAAAATGCCATTTTTTTTAATTTTTCACCTTTTAGGCCATATTTTCTAAAATATTGATTCAAATCGACTTCGGTAAAGTAATTTATATATATTCAGATGCCAGAAATGTACTTTTTACAAATAAAGTTTCAATTAAACCTTTTTGAAAGAGTTATGGGTTATTAAAGTTTCCAAAGAATTTTGCTTTAATAAAAATGCGAATTTTTATAATTTCTTCACCTTTTATGCCAGAAATGTACTTTTATAAATAAAATTGCAATTGAACCTTTTTTGAAAGAGTTATATGTTATTAAAGTTTCCAAAGAATTTTTTTTTTTTCAAAATGCCATTTTTTTTAATTTTTCACCTTTTAGGCCATATTTTCTAAAATATTGATTCAAATCGACTCCGGTAAAGTGATTTATATATATTGAGATGCAAGAAATTTACTTTCCAAATTAAGTTGCAATTGAACCTATTTTGAAAGAGTTATGGATTATTAAAATTTCCAAAGAGTTTTGCTTTTTTTAAAATGCCAATTTTTATAATTTTTTCACCTTTTAGGCCATATTTTCTAAAATATTGAGGCAAATCGACTTCGGTAAAGTGATTTATATATATTGAGACGCCAGAAATGTACTTTACAAATAAAGTTGCAATTGAACTTTTTTTGAAAGAGTTATGGGTTAATTAAGTTTCCAAAGATTTTAGCTTTTTAAATATGCCAATTTTTTTTTTAAATTTTCACATTTTTGGCCATATTTTCTAAAATATTGATTCAAATCGACTTCGGTAAAGTGATTTATATATATGCAGATGGCAGAAATGTATTTTTATAAATAAAGTTGCAATTAAACCTATTTTGAAAGAGTTATGGGTTATTAAAGTTTCCAAAGAATGTAGCTTTTTTAAAAATGCCAATTTTTACAATTTTAACACCTTTTAGGCCATATTTTCTAAAATATTGATTCAAATCGACTTCGGTGAAGTGATTTGTATATATTCAGATGGCAGTTATGTAATTTTATAAATAAAATTGCAATTGAACCTATTTTAAAAGAGTTATGGGTTATTAAAGTTTCCAAAGAATTTTGCTTTTTTAAAAATGGCAATTTTTATAAATTTTTTACCTTTTAGGCCATATTTTCTAAAATATTGATTCAAATCGACTTCGGTAAAGTGATTTATATATATTCAGATGCCATAGAAATGTACTTTACAAATAAAGTTGCAATTGAACCTTTTTTGAAAGAGTTATGGGTTATTAAAGTTTCCAAAGATTTTAGCTTTTTTAAAAATGCCAATTTTTTTTAATTTTTTCACATTTTTGGCCATATTTTCTAAAATATTTATTCAAATTGACTTCGGTAAAGTGATTTATATATATGCAGATGGCAGAAATGTATTTTTATAAATAAAGTTGCAATTAAACCTATTTTGAAAGAGTTATGGGTTATTAAAGTTTCCAAAGAATTTTGCTTTTTTAAAAATGCCAATTTTTATAATTTTTTCACCTTTTAGGCCATATTTTCTAAAATATTGATTCAAATCGACTTAGTTAAAGTGATTTATATAAATTGGTATGCCAGAAATGTACTTTTACAAATAAAGTTTCAATTAAACCTTTTTTGAAAGAGTTATGGGTTATTAAAGTTTCCAAAGAATTTTGTTTTTATAAAAATGCCAATTTTTATAATTTTTTCACCTTTTATGCCAGAAATTTACTTTTATAAATAAAATTGCAGTTGAACCTTTTTTGAAAGAGTTATATGTTATTAAAGTTTCCAAAGAATTTTGCTTTTTTAAAGATGCCATTTTTTTTAATTTTTCACCTTTTAGGCCATATTTTCTAAAATATTGATTCAAATCGACTTCGGTAAAGTGATTTATATAAATTGGGATGCCAGAAATGTACTTTTACAAATAAAGTTTCAGTTGAACATTTTATGAAAGAGTTATGGGTTATTAAAGTTTCCAAAGAATTTAGCTGTTTTAAAAATGCCAATTTTTATAATTTTTTCACCTTTTAGGCCATATTTTCTAAAATATTGATTTATATTGACTTCGGTAGAGTGATTTATTTATATTGAGATGCCAGAAATGTACTTTCCAAACTAAGTTGCAGTTGAACCTTTTTTGAAAGAGTTATAGGTTATTAAAGTTTCCAAATAATTTTGCTTTTTTAAAAATGCAAATTTTTATAATTTATACACCTTTTAGGCCATATTTTCTAAAATATTGATTCAAATCGACTTCGGTAAAGCGATTTATATAAATTATGATGCCAGAAATGTACTTTACAAATAAAGTTGCAATTGAACCTTTTTTGAAAGAGTTATGGGTTATTAAAATTTTCAAAAGATATTAGCTTTTTAAAAATGCCATTTTTTTTATTTTTCACATTTTGGCCATATTTTCTAAAATATTGATTCAAATCGACTTCGGTAAAGTGATTTATATATATGCAGATGGCAGAAATGTATTTTTATAATAAAGTTGCAATTAAACCTATTTTGAAAGAGTTATGGGTTATTTAAGTTTCCAAAGAATGTAGCTTTTTTAAAAATGCCAATTTTTATAATTTTTTCACCTTTTAGGCCTTATTTTCTAAAATATTGATTCAAATCGACTTAGTTAAAGTGATTTATATAAATTGGTATGCCAGAAATGTACTTTTTACAAATAAAGTTTCAATTAAACCCTTTTGAAAGAGTTATGGGTTATTAAAGTTTCCAAAGAATTTTGCTTTTATAAAAATGCCAATTTTTATAATTTTTTCACCTTTTATGCCAGAAATTTACTTTTATAAATAAAATTGCAGTTGAACCTTTCTTGCAAGAGTTATATGTTATCAAAGTTTCCAAAGAATGTAGCTTTTTTAAAAATGTCAAATTTTATAATTTTTCACCTTTTAGGCAATATTTTTTAAAATATTGATTCAAATTAACTTCGGCAAAGTGATTTATATATATTTATATGCCAAAAATTTACTTTCACAGATAAAGTTGCAGTTGAACCTTTTTTGAAAGAGTTATGGGTTATTAAAGTTTTCAAAGAATTTTGCTTTTTTAAAAATGCCAATTTTTATAATTTTTACACCTTTTAGGCCATATTTTCTAAAATATTGATTCAAATCGACTTAGTTAAAGTGATTTATATAAATTGGTATGCCAGAAATGTACTTTTAAAAATAAAGTTGCAATTGAACCTTTTTTGAAAGAGTTATGGGTTATTAAATTGTTCAAAGAATTTTGCTTCTTTAAAAATGCCAATTTTTATAATTTTTTCACCTTTTAGGCCATATTTTCTAAAATATTGATTTAAATGGACTTTGGTAAAGTAATTTATATATATTGAGATGCCAGAAATTTACTTTCCAAACTAAGTTGCAATTGAACCTATTTTGAAAGAGTTATGGGTTATTAAAGTTTCCAAAGAATTTTGCTTTTTAAAATGCCAATTTTTATAATTTTTCACCTTTTAGGCCATATTTTCTAAAATATTGATTCAAATCGACTTAGTTAAAGTGATTTATATAAATTGGTATGCCAGAAATGTACTTTTACAAATAAAGTTTCAATTAAACCTTTTTTGAAAGAGTTATGGGTTATTAAAGTTTCCAAAGAATTTTGATTTTATAAAAATGCCAATTTTTATAATTTTTTCACCTTTTATGCCAGAAATTTACTCTTATAAATAAAATTGCAGTTGAACATTTTATGAAAGAGTTATGGGTTATTAAAGTTTCCAAAGAATTTAGCTTTTTTAAAAATGTCAATTTTTATAATTTTTTCACCTTTTAGGCCATATTTTCTAAAATATTGATTTATATTGACTTCGGTAGAGTGATTTATTTATATTGAGATGCCAGAAATGTACTTTCCAAACTAAGTTGCAGTTGAACCTTTTTGAAAGAGTTATGGGTTATTAAAGTTCCCAAATAATTTTGCTTTTTTAAAAATGCAAATTTTTATAATTTATACACCTTTTAGGCCATATTTTCTAAAATATTGATTCAAATCGACTTCGGTAAAGCGATTTATATAAATTATGATGCCAGAAATGTACTTTACAAATAAAGTTGCAATTGAACCTTTTTTGAAAGAGTTATGGGTTATTAAAATTTTCAAAGATATTAGCTTTTTTAAAAATGCCATTTTTTTTTATTTTTTCACATTTTTGGCCATATTTTCTAAAATATTGATTCAAATCGACTTCGGTAAAGTGATTTATATATATGCAGATGGCAGAAATGTATTTTTATAATAAAGTTGCAATTAAACCTATTTTGAAAGAGTTATGGGTTATTTAAGTTTCCAAAGAATGTAGCTTTTTTAAAAATGCCAATTTTTATAATTTTTTCACCTTTTAGGCCTTATTTTCTAAAATATTGATTCAAATCGACTTAGTTAAAGTGATTTATATAAATTGGTATGCCAGAAATGTACTTTTACAAATAAAGTTTCAATTAAACCTTTTTTGAAAGAGTTTTTTAAAAATGCCATTTTTTTTTATTTTTTCACATTTTTGGCCATATTTTCTAAAATATTGATTCAAATCGACTTCGGTAAAGTGATTTATATATATGCAGATGGCAGAAATGTATTTTTATAATAAAGTTGCAATTAAACCTATTTTGAAAGAGTTATGGGTTATTTAAGTTTCCAAAGAATGTAGCTTTTTTAAAAATGCCAATTTTTATAATTTTTTCACCTTTTAGGCCTTATTTTCTAAAATATTGATTCAAATCGACTTAGTTAAAGTGATTTATATAAATTGGTATGCCAGAAATGTACTTTTACAAATAAAGTTTCAATTAAACCTTTTTTGAAAGAGTTATGGGTTATTAAAGTTTCCAAAGAATTTTGCTTTTATAAAAATGCCAATTTTTATAATTTTTTCACCTTTTATGCCAGAAATTTACTTTTATAAATAAAATTGCAGTTGAACCTTTCTTGCAAGAGTTATATGTTATCAAAGTTTCCAAAGAATGTAGCTTTTTTAAAAATGTCAAATTTTATAATTTTTTCACCTTTTAGGCAATATTTTTTAAAATATTGATTCAAATTAACTTCGGCAAAGTGATTTATATATATTTATATGCCAAAAATTTACTTTCACAGATAAAGTTGCAGTTGAACCTTTTTGAAAGAGTTATGGGTTATTAAAGTTTTCAAAGAATTTTGCTTTTTAAAAATGCCAATTTTTATAATTTTTACACCTTTTAGGCCATATTTTCTAAAATATTGATTCAAATCGACTTAGTTAAAGTGATTTATATAAATTGGTATGCCAGAAATGTACTTTTAAAAATAAAGTTGCAATTGAACCTTTTTTGAAAGAGTTATGGGTTATTAAATTGTTCAAAGAATTTTGCTTCTTTAAAAATGCCAATTTTTATAATTTTTTCACCTTTTAGGCCATATTTTCTAAAATATTGATTTAAATGGACTTTGGTAAAGTAATTTATATATATTGAGATGCCAGAAATTTACTTTCCAAACTAAGTTGCAATTGAACCTATTTTGAAAGAGTTATGGGTTATTAAAGTTTCCAAAGAATTTTGCTTTTTTAAAAATGCCAATTTTTATAATTTTTTCACCTTTTAGGCCATATTTTCTAAAATATTGATTCAAATCGACTTAGTTAAAGTGATTTATATAAATTGGTATGCCAGAAATGTACTTTTACAAATAAAAGTTTCAATTAAACCTTTTTTGAAAGAGTTATGGGTTATTAAAGTTTCCAAAGAATTTTGATTTTATAAAAATGCCAATTTTTATAATTTTTTCACCTTTTATGCCAGAAATTTACTCTTATAAATAAAATTGCAGTTGAACATTTTATGAAAGAGTTATGGGTTATTAAAGTTTCCAAAGAATTTAGCTTTTTTTAAAAATGTCAATTTTTATAATTTTTTCACCTTTTAGGCCATATTTTCTAAAATATTGATTTATATTGACTTCGGTAGAGTGATTTATTTATATTGAGATGCCAGAAATGTACTTTCCAAACTAAGTTGCAGTTGAACCTTTTTTGAAAGAGTTATGGGTTATTAAAGTTTCCAAATAATTTTGCTTTTTTAAAAATGCAAATTTTTATAATTTATACACCTTTTAGGCCATATTTTCTAAAATATTGATTCAAATCGACTTCGGTAAAGCGATTTATATAAATTATGATGCCAGAAATGTACTTTACAAATAAAGTTGCAATTGAACCTTTTTTGAAAGAGTTATGGGTTATTAAAATTTTCAAAGATATTAGCTTTTTTAAAAATGCCATTTTTTTTTATTTTTTCACATTTTTGGCCATATTTTCTAAAATATTGATTCAAATCGACTTCGGTAAAGTGATTTATATATATGCAGATGGCAGAAATGTATTTTTATAATAAAGTTGCAATTAAACCTATTTTGAAAGAGTTATGGGTTATTTAAGTTTCCAAAGAATGTAGCTTTTTAAAAATGCCAATTTTATAATTTTTTCACCTTTTAGGCCTTATTTTCTAAAATATTGATTCAAATCGACTTAGTTAAAGTGATTTATATAAATTGGTATGCCAGAAATGTACTTTTACAAATAAAGTTTCAATTAAACCTTTTTTGAAAGAGTTATGGGTTATTAAAGTCTCCAAAGAATTTTGCTTTTATAAAATGCCAATTTTTATAATTTTTCACCTTTTATGCCAGAAATTTACTTTTATAAATAAAATTGCAGTTGAACCTTTCTTGCAAGAGTTATATGTTATCAAAGTTTCCAAAGAATGTAGCTTTTTTAAAAATGTCAAATTTTATAATTTTTTCACCTTTTAGGCAATATTTTTTAAAATATTGATTCAAATTGACTTCGGCAAAGTGATTTATATATATTTATATGCCAAAAATTTACTTTCTCAGATAAAGTTGCAGTTGAACCTTTTTTGAAAGAGTTATGGGTTATTAAAGTTTTCAAAGAATTTTGCTTTTTTAAAAATGCCAATTTTTATAATTTTTACACCTTTTAGGCCATATTTTCTAAAATATTGATTCAAATCGACTTAGTTAAAGTGATTTATATAAATTGGTATGCCAGAAATGTACTTTTAAAAATAAAGTTGCAATTGAACCTTTTTTGAAAGAGTTATGGGTTATTAAATTGTTCAAAGAATTTTGCTTCTTTAAAAATGCCAATTTTTATAATTTTTTCACCTTTTAGGCCATATTTTCTAAAATATTGATTTAAATGGACTTTGGTAAAGTAATTTATATATATTGAGATGCCAGAAATTTACTTTCCAAACTAAGTTGCAATTGAACCTATTTTGAAAGAGTTATGGGTTATTAAAGTTTCCAAAGAATTTTGCTTTTTAAAAAATGCCAATTTTTATAATTTTTTCACCTCTTAGGCCATATTTTCTAAAATATTGATTCAAATCGACTTCGGTAAAGTGATTTTTATATAATGAGATGCCAGAAATTTACTTTTACAAATAAAGTTGCAGTTGAACCTTTTTTGAAAGAGTTATGGGTTATTAAAGTTTAAAGAGTTATGGGTTATTAAAGTTTCCAAAGAATTTTGCTTTTTTAAAAATGCCAATTTTTATAATTTTTTCACCTTTTATGCCAGAAATTTACTTTTATAAATAAAATTGCAGTTGAACCTTTTTGAAAGAGTTATGGGTTATTAAAGTTTAAAGAGTTATGGGTTATTAAAGTTTCCAAAGAATTTTGCTTTTTAAAAATGCCAATTTTTATAATTTTTTCACCTTTAACGACTTCGACTTTGGTAAAGTTATTTAAATAAATTAGGATGCCAGAAATGTACTTTTACAAATAAAGTTTCAATTAAACCTTTTTTTGAAAGAGTTTTGGGTTATTAAAGTTTTCAAAGAATTTTGCTTTTTTAAAAATGCCAATTTTTATAATTTTTACACCTTTCAGGCCATATTTTCTAAAATATTGATTCAAATCGACTTCGGTAAAGTGATTTATATAAATTGGGATGCCAGAAATGTACTTTTACAAATAAAGTTTCAGTTGAACCTTTTTTGAAAGAGTTATGGGTTATTAAAGTATCCAAAGAATTTAGCTTTTTAAAAATGCCAATTTTATAATTTTTCACCTTTTGGCCATATTTTCTAAAATATTGATTTATATTGACTTCTGGTAGAGTGATTTATTTATATTGAGATGCCAGAAATGTACTTCCCAAACTAAGTTGCAGTTGAACTTTTTTTGAAAGAGTTATGGGTTATTAAAGTTTCCAAATAATTTTGCTTTTTTAAAAATGCAAATTTTTATAATTTATACACCTTTTAGGCCATATTTTCTAAAATATTGATTCAAATCGACTTCGATAAAGCGATTTATATAAATTGGTATGCCAGAAATGTACTTTTACAAATAAAGTTTCAATTAAACCTTTTTGAAAGAGTTATGGGTTATTAAAGTTTCCAAAGAATTTTGCTTTTATAAAAATGCCAATTTTTATAATTTTTCACCTTTTATGCCAGAAATTTACTTTTATAAATAAAATTGCAGTTGAACCTTTCTTGCAAGAGTTATATGTTATCAAAGTTTCCAAAGAATGTAGCTTTTTTAAAAATGTCAAATTTTATAATTTTTTTCACCTTTTAGGCCATATTTTCTAAAATATTGATTCAAATTGACTTCGGCAAAGTGATTTATATATATTTATATGCCAAAATTTACTTTCACAAATAAAGTTGCAGTTGAACATTTTTTGAAAGAGTTATGGGTTATTAAAGTTTCCAAAGAATTTTGCTTTTTAAAAATGCCAATTTTTATAATTTTTTCACCTTTTATCGACTTCGACTTTGGTAAAGTTATTTAAATAAATTAGGATGCCAGAAATGTACTTTTACAAATAAAGTTTCAATTAAACCTTTTTTGAAAGTGTTTTGGGTTATTAAAGTTTTCATAGAATTTTGCTTTTTTAAAAATGCCAATTTTTATAATTTTTACACCTTTCAGGCCATATTTTCTAAAATATTGATTCAAATCGACTTCGGTAAAGTGATTTATATAAATTGGGATGCCAGAAATGTACTTTTTACAAATAAAGTTTCAGTTGAACCTTTTATGAAAGAGTTATGGGTTATTAAAGTTTCCAAAGAATTTAGCTTTTTTAAAAATGCCAATTTTTATAATTTTTTCACCTTTTTGGCCATATTTTCTAAAATATTGATTTATATTGACTTCGGTAGAGTGATTTATTTATATTGAGATGCCAGAAATGTACTTCCCAAAGTTGCAGTTGAACTTTTTTTGAAAGAGTTATGGGTTATTAAAGTTTCCAAATAATTTTGCTTTTTTAAAAATGCAAATTTTTATAATTTATACACCTTTTAGGCCATATTTTCTAAAATATTGATTCAAATCGACTTCGGTAGAGTGATTTATATATAATGAGATGTAGAAATTTACTTTCCAAATAAAGTTGCAGTTGAACCTTTTTTGAAAGAGTTATGGGTTATTAAAGTTTCCAAAGAATTTTGCTTTTATAAAAATGCCAATTTTTATAATTTTTTCACCTTTTATGCCAGAAATTTACTTTTATAAATAAAATTGCAGTTGAACCTTTTTTGAATGAGTTATATGTTATAAAAGTTTGCAACGAATGTAGCTTTTTTAAAAATGTCAAATTTTATAATTTTTTCTCCTTTTAGGCAATATTTTCTAAAATATTGATTCAAATTGACTTCGGTAAAGTGATTTATATATATTTATATGCCAAAAATTTACTTTCACAAATAAAGTTGAAGTTGAACCTTTTTTGAAAGAGTTATGGGTTATTAAAGTTTTCAAATAATTTTGCTTTTTTAAAAATGCCAATTTTTATAATTTTTACACCTTTCAGGCCATATTTTCTAAAATATTGATTCAAATCGACTTCGGTAAAGTGATTTATATATATTTATATGCCAGAAATGTACTTTTACAAATAAAGTTTCAATTAAACCTTTTTTGAAAGAGTTATGGGTTATTAAAGTTTCCAAAGAATTTTGCTTTTATAAAAATGCCAATTTTTATAATTTTTTCACCTTTTATGCCAGAAATTTACTTTTATAAATAAAATTGCAGTTGAACCTTTTTTGAAAGAGTTATATGTTATTAAAGTTTCCAAAGAATTTTTTCTTTTTAAAATGCCATTTTTTTTAATTTTTCACCTTTTAGGCCATATTTTCTAAAATATTGATTCAAATCGACTTCGGTAAAGTGATTTATATATATTCAGATGCCAGAAATGTACTTTTAAAAACAAAGTTGCAATTGAAACTTTTTTGAAAGAGTTATATGTTATTAAAGTTTCCAAAGAATTTTGCTTTTTTTAAAATGCCAATTTTTATAATTTTTTCACACTCTTAGGCCATATTTTCTAAAATATTGATTCAAATCGACTTCGGTAAAAAGATCTATATATATTCAAATGCTAGAAATGTATTTTTAAAAATAAAGTTGCAATTAAACCTATTTTGAAAGAGTTATGGGTTATTAAAGTTTCCAAAGAATTTAGCTTTTTTAAAAATGCCAATTTTTATAATTTTTTCACCTTTTAGGCCATATTTTCTGAAATATTGATTTAAATTGACTTCGGTAAAGTGATTTATATATATTGAGATGCCAGAAATGTACTTTCCAAACTAAGTTGCAGTTAAACCTTTTTTGCAAGAGTTATGGGTTATTAAAGTTTCCAAAGAATTTAGCTTTTTTAAAAATGCCAATTTTTATAATTTTTTCACCTTTTAGGCCATATTTTCAAAAATATTGATTTAAATTGACTTCGGTATATTGAGATGCCAGAAATGTACTTTCCAAACTAAGTGCAGTTGAACCTTTTTTGAAAGAGTTATGGGTTATTAAAGTTTGCAAAGAATTTAGCTTTTAAAAATGCCAATTTTTTTTAATTTTTTCACATTTTTGGCCATATTTTCTAAAATATTGATTCAAATCGACTTCGATAAAGTGATTTATATATATTCAAATGCCAGAAATGTATTTTTATAAATAAAGTTGCATTTAAACCTATTTTGAAAGAGTTATGGCTTATTAAAGTTTCCAAAGAATGTAGCTTTTTTAAAAATGTCAATTTTTAATAATTTTTTCACCTTTTATCGACTTCGACTTTGGTAAAGTTAATTATATAAATTAGGATGCCAGAAATGTACTTTTACAAATAAAGTTTCAATTAAACCTTTTTGAAAGAGTTATGGGTTATTAAAGTTTCCAAAGAATTTAGCTTTTATAAAAATGCCAATTTTTATAATTTTGTCACCTTTTAGGCCATGTTTTCTAAAATATTCATTCAAATCGACTTCGGTAAAGTGATTTATATAAATTGGGATGCCAGAAATGTACTTTTGCAAATAAAGTTTCAATTAAACCTTTTTTGAAAGAGTTATGGGTTATTAAAGTTTCCAAAGAATTTTGCTTTTATAAAAATGCGAATTTTTATAATTTCTTCACCTTTTATGTCAGAAATTTACTTTTATAAATAAAATTGCAGTTGAACGTTTTTTGAAAGAGTTATATGTTATTAAAGTTTCCAAAGAATTTAGCTTTTTTAAAAATGCCAATTTTTTTAATTTTTTTACATTTTTGGCCATTTTTTCTAAAATATTGATTCAAATCGACTTCGGTAAAGTTTTTTTTTGGAAACTTTGTTTATTAAATATAGAACCGGTACAACAAAACGTACCATAACTATACAATTACAACTACTTAACACCTAACCCCTTGCTGAAGACAAGAGGATTGATTTATATATGTATGTATGTACAAAGGAATTAAACTAAATTATTGTCGCCTCCCCAGCGTCTTGGCAAAGCCAGGTCTTTTCAGCCTCCTGAGAGGCCTGGCAGGGAGTAGTTGCCGTGCCAACAAACTGCGGTGCCTCTCCAGCCTGTCGCCGTATCTACTGGTATGCCTGTTTATCTGCTCCTACGGTATGCAGATTTAGGTCTCTATGCAAGGTGGAGCCACGAACGTACCAGGGACAACCAGTTATATGTCGCAAGGCGCGATTCTGCATTGTCTGGATACGCTTGTATCTCGACTTCGCAGCGATGCCCCAAATCTGCACCCCGTAGAGCCAGATCGGCAAGATGCAGTGCGCATAGACTGCCCTCTTGGCTCGCAGATTGAGCGAGCTTTTTTATGTATCAGCCATCGCAGTTGCTGCATCCTCTGCCCACACTTTTTATAGTTGCTGAGATGTGTGCTCCAAATGTGAGGCGTTTGTCGAGCGTGATGCCAAGATATTTGGCTTGTGGGGGCTGCTCTAGTAATACGCCCTCAAGCCTCAGCTCGGGGGTAGTAGACCATAATTGCTTCAGTGTGAAGCAGGGGTTAGTTGTTTTGGCTGGGTTAATCTTCAGATTCCACCTCCTGCACCAAGCTGCTAACGAGTTGAGATACTGCTGGAGACCATGCGCAGCCTCACGTCGGCATTCGCAGTTGTACATGACAGCGATGTCATCAGCATATGTGGCTATCAAGGCCTTCCAAGGCTCGTCCATGGGCTGCGCTAGGGGTCGGGATGTCGGCGGTGTACAGCGAGTAGAGCAGCGGCCCCAAGACACTACCTTGCGGGACTCCTGCTCTCATTTGGCGTGGGGTAGAGTAGGCATTTCTTACCATTACTTTGAATTCCCGTCCTGTTAAATATGACCTCAGGAGTCCAAAGTAAGGTGCAGGCAGGTAGTTTTTTATTTTATAGAGAAGGCCATCGTGCCATACCCTGTCGAATGCCTGTTGCATGTCGATAAAGACCGCATTGCAGTAGTCCCGTTGGTCATAAGCCTGCAGAATGTGCCTAACCAGCCTGTGTACCTGCTCAATGGTGCCATGGCCTGTACGAAATCCAAATTGGTGATCCGGTATAATGTTATGCTGCTCTATTGTTTTTTGTAGTCTCTGTGCAAGTATCCTCTCCCAGACCTTTGAAAGAGAAGGCAACAGGCTGATAGGGCGATAGGATTCCGGATCGTCCTCCTTTTTCCCGGTTTGTGAATCATAATAATCGCCGCCATCTTCCACTGCTTCGGAAAATGCTGCAATGTTAGCATAGCGTTGAAAATGGCCTCAGTTCGTAGCAACGCACTATGCGGAAGAGCCTTCAAGGTGTTGTGGCAAATTCTGTCGAGTCCGGGCGCCTTGTTACGCGGCAAGTTAGCAATTACCTCACCTATTTCGTCCACGGAGATTGGTTGGATTGGTGGAGACATCTGTAACGGCATCTCAAGGCTGGTTAGGGTCTCCTGATCTGTGCCACTGTGGCAAAGTCATACTCGGTGAAGCGAGCCTCCAGGTGTTGGGCAAAAACATTCGCTTGCTCCTCCTCATTTTTTTGGCTGGGCGTCCTCCTGAGCAGCGGACAGGGACTTGCCGAAATGGCTGCCTCTTTAGGGACTTGGTACACTTCCACAGGGAGTAGTTGGCATCAGCTGTGTAGTCCATTGATGCTAGTTTTTGCTCGAAGAAGTCGCTTCTTAGTTCTTGTAGCATGCCTCGTAACTGTTTCGCCGCCCGGTTCCACTGGAGTCGATCCCAGGGATCTTGCGTACGGATCGCTCGCCTTCGGAGTCGCCTCTTAGCTGCAAGCATTTCTTTGACCTCTCTTGTTAGTAAGATGCCATAAGGGGCTGGTGCTGTCGGCTGCGTATTGGGAGTTGCAGCTGCAGCAGCCCTGGATATTTCGTTATTCAAGTCCTCGACTGCCTGGTCAATATCGTCCGCGGATTCCAGTGCCATATTATTCTGAAAGGCTCTATCTAGGTGGTGCCTAAACAGCTCGATATCAGTGCGGTGAGAAATGAGGCGAGGCTTTGGGTCGACGTTCGTTCCAGCTGCACCTAATGTAACAATTAACGCTAGATGGTCTGAGTCTAGGTCCCAACTGTCATGAATTCGAGTTATGGTATCGGGTATGCCATGATATATAGCGAAGTCGATGCAAGTTGGTGTATGGCTGGGCACATAAGGGTATCTGGTGGGTGACCCCGTAGCCAGGATCTTGGCTTCCGTGGTGGCTATTGCTGCAGCGAGTTCACTTCCCCTACGTGAATTATATATATCACCCCACAGCCAGTGCCGTGCATTCCAATCTCCACCAATCAAATACCTTTGACCACAGGCCCGGGTAAGCTTGCGAATTGCCTTTCCTCAATTCTGTTCCTTGGAGAGCAGTAAATAGCGCTGAATACCATGTCACCCAGTTCTGTGGTAACCTTCACTGTAGCCAACTGAATATCTCTCGTCTCAATAACTCTCTGAGGGAAGTGGCGAAGGGAGTTTCTCACCAGAACTGCTGCTCCCCCGCCGCTTCGATTGTTGGCCGATGGTCTGTAGGCTGGGTAGACCGCATAACCGTAAACTTTTGGAATAGTACCCCGGTTTAGCCTGGTTTCTGTCAGAAGAAGGATATCAATGTTATTGTTGTGAGCGAAAAGTTCGACATCCTTAGCTTTCCCTGAAATGCCATTGACATTCCAGATAAGGACCTTTAACTGGTTCATTGCGAGGCAGAAGCTTTGTCCTGGAGCTGGGCCCCAGTCAGCTGACTAATTTTTGTGGCCATCTCTGACACAATTCTTTCAAGCTTCTCTAACCTTTGGCTATCAATTTGCTTCTGTAGTTTCTGTTCTTGCTGTTGCTGCTGTAACCATAGAAGGAATTGCTGTTGCTGCTGCTGCTGAAGCTGATTTTGCCACTCCTGGAATTGTTGTTGTTGCTGTTGTAATAGTGTCTGAATATCCAGTTTCTCTGTGGCTACAGTTCTGCTTGCGCTACCTTTGGCTATAGCAGCGTAGGAGCTTCTGAGACTTATCTGCGTTTCCTGCAGTGATTGCTGCGATAGATGTTGATTCTTATCCCGTCTGGTACGCCCATGTTGCAGTAGAGGAAATTGTCGTGAGTCCGTAAAAGCTGGGGTCGAGACTACGGCTGCGGCTGAAGCTGCAGGACGAAAGGTAGCTTGCTGATTTGCAGACCTCTGTTCTCCCTAAATGGATTATTAGCTCTCTGCCCAGGCCCCCTAGAGCGTTTAAGAAGCTGCTGGTACCGTTCACATCCCTTATAGCTGGACATATGGCTTTCTCCACAGTGGAAGCAAGTGGGCGGATCATCTGGTGCCCGCATACAGTCTTTTGTATTATGGTCTTCTCCACATCTTGCACAGTTAGGTTTGCGACGGCAGTATCTGGCTGTGTGGCCATATTCTTGGCATCTCAGACATTGCGCAATTTCTGTAGCTTTACGCATTCTTTTCGATTCGCACTCTCTGTCTGCAGAGAGTCCGGACCTGGTATATTTCATTTATATTTGTGCACGGCTTAATATTAATGAAAAATATGTTAAGCTTTTCATCCCTGTTGATTCTAGAGTACGGGTTATGGATGTGTAATACTTCGAAGCCAATTGATTTGAAGCCTGCAATGATGTCAGGATTTAGGGTACTATGATGTAGGTCCCTTACTACTATTCTATGCGGTTTTTCTGTTTTCATTTGATATGTGTGGAATTGCAAGCCAATGTCCTCTAATCGGCTCACGATTGCTCTATATGTGTCACTATCCTTAGGAAGAATACGAACAGTGCTTCCTTGATTGACCTTAATCAGAGCATTATCTAGATCAGCTACCTCTTGTATAACTTCTAAGAGATCATTTAGGTTATCAACATCGGTGACTATTTGAGGTGGCTTCGGGAGCCTTTGAGCTGGTTGCTATCAGCAGTCGCAATAGGATCGCTGTTATCTGCCGCAGGCCCAGTAACATCAGAGCATGGTTCGGCAATATCTTCAGGAATGACTTCTTCATTACCATCTATATCCATATCAAGAGTAGCAAATCTATTGCTAGAGTTTAATACCTGGCTCATGCTGGAGCTCGGGCGTCGAGCTGGCTTGACGTCCACGCGCTTGAGCACTGATAGCATTATGGAGAGGCTTACCTCTCTTTCTTTTTATCGTTTTTGTGGCTTGTGCAGCAAGCAGTCTGGAAGCGGCTGTGGCTTCAGAGATTGTAATGTTGGAGGAGCACTGAGGAGCATTAGTGTGAGTAGCATATGGGCTACTGTTTGCAGTAGGCGATAGTATGCATTGGGTAGCAGCAGCGCTGGTGGATGCAACTTCGGTAGAGGTGTTGGCTGATTTTGTTGCAGCAGTATAGCGTTGGCAGGCTATCAGTGATCTCTAGCCGGATCTCAGAGAGTAATTCAGCAGACTTTTTGCCAGTTATACGGTACATTTCCTCGTGCACAGCCTGCTTATTGCTAAGCGAGGTGTCAGAGGAATTTACCATATCCATATTATTGGTACGAGTTGTTATTGTAAGTGGTGTTCCAAGTTATTTTAGTTGTTTACAATCGGTTCACTTTGCTGATAAGCGTCTCGGACTCTACCCCCTCTTGTACGAGCTCGCGCGCGGTGAGAGGGGTGTACCGTTGCCCAGTGGGCAAGCAATGCAGAAGAGCAACTCTTCTTTTCTGAGTTTGCTATTGTCCAAATGCCGACACCGCTTGAAGCAGTGCCCAAAACTCAAGTTTGGTGCGATGTTTCACTTATTTTTTCAAAATTTATTTCTCGGATTTGTAGAAAAATTTTTGATGTTGACGCTTCGACTGCTCGAACTGAATTACTTCGGTAAAGTGATTTATATATATTCAGATGCCAGAAATGTATTTTTATAAATAAAGTTGCAGTTGAACCTTTTTTGAAAGATTTATGGGTTATTAAAGTTTCCAAAGAATTTAGCTTTTTTAAAAATGCCAATTTTTATAATTTTTTCACCTTTTAGGCCATATTTTCTAAAATATTGATTCAAATCGACTTCGGTAAAGTGATTTATATATATTCAGATGCCAGAAATGTACTTTTTAAAATAAAGTTGCAATTGAAACTTTTTTGAAAGAGTTATGGGTTATTAAAGTTTCCAAAGAATTTTGCTTTTTTAAAAATGCCAATTTTTATAATTTTTTCACCTTTTAGGCCATATTTTGTAACATATTGATTCAAATCGACTTCGGTAAAGTGATTTATATATATTCTGATGCCAGTTATGTAATTTTATAAATAAAATTGCAATTGAACCTATTTTAAAAGAGTTATGGGTTATTAAAGTTTCCAAAGAATTTAGCTTTTTTAAAAATGCTAATTTTTATAATTTTTTCACCTTTGTTGGCCATATTTTCTAAAATATTGATTCAAATCGACTTAGTTAAAGTGATTTATATAAATTGGAATGCCAGAAATGTACTTTTACAAATAAAGTTTCAATTAAACCTTTTTTGAAAGAGATATGGTTTATTAAAGTTTCCAAAGAATTTTGCTTTTATAAAAATGCCAATTTTTTAATTTTTTCACCTTTTATGCCAGAAATTTACTTATATAAATAAAATTGCAGTTGAACCTTTTTTGAAAGAGTTATATGTTATAAAAGTTTGCAACGAATGTAGCTTTTTTAAAAATGTCAAATTTTATAATTTTTTCACCTTTTAGGCAATATTTTCTAAAATATTGATTCAAATTGACTTCGGTAAAGTGATTTATATATATTTATATGCCAAAAATTTACTTTCACAAATAAAGTTGCAGTTGAACCTTTTTTGAAAGAGTTATGGGTTATTAAAGTTTTCAAATAATTTTGCTTTTTTTAAAAATGCCAATTTTATAATTTTTACACCTTTCAGGCCATATTTTCTAAAATATTGATTCAAATCGACTTCGGTAAAGTGATTTATATAAATTGGGATGCCAGAAATGTACTTTTACAAATAAAGTTTCAATTAAACCTTTTTTGAAAGAGTTATGGGTTATTAAAGTTTCCAAAGAATTTTGCTTTTATAAAAATGCCAATTTTTATAATTTTTTCACCTTATGCCAGAAATTTACTTTTATAAATAAAATTGCAGTTGAACCTTTTTGAAAGAGTTATATGTTATTAAAGTTTCCAAAGAATTTTTCTTTTAAAAATGCCATTTTTTTTAATTTTTCACCTTTTAGGCCATATTTTCTAAAATATTGATTCAAATCGACTTCGGTAAAGTGATTTATATATATTCAGATGCCAGAAATGTACTTTTAAAAAACAAAGTTGCAATTGAAACTTTTTGAAAGAGTTATATGTTATTAAAGTTTCCAAAGAATTTTGCTTTTTTAAAATGCCAATTTTTATAATTTTTTCACCTCTTAGGCCATATTTTCTAAAATATTGATTCAAATCGACTTCGGTAAAAGATCTATATATATTCAAATGCTAGAAATGTATTTTTAAAAATAAAGTTGCAATTAAACCTATTTTGAAAGAGTTGGGGTATTAAAGTTTCCAAAGAATTTAGCTTAATTTTTAGAATTTTTTTCACCTTTAGCCATATTTTCTGAAATATTGATTTAAATTGACTTCGGTAAAGTGATTTATATATATTGAGATGCCAGAAATGTACTTTCCTAAACTAAGTTGCAAGTTAAACCTTTTTCCAAGAGTTATGGGTTATTAAAAGTTTCCAAAGAATTTTGCTTTTTAAAATGCCAATTTTTATAATTTTTTCACCTTTTAGGCCATATTTTCAAAATATTGATTTAAATTGATCTTTGGTATATTGAGATGCCAGAAATGTACTTTCCAAACCAAGTGCAGTTGAACCTTTTTGAAAGAGTTATGGGTTATTAAAGTTTGCAAAGAATTTAGCTTTTAAAAATGCCAATTTTTTTAATTTTTTCAGCATTTTTGGCCATATTTTCTAAAATATTGATTCAAATCGACTTCGATAAAGTGATTTATATATATTCAAATGCCAGAAATGTATTTTTATAAATAAAGTTGCAAATTAAACCTATTTTGAAAGAGTTATGGCTTATTAAAGTTTCCAAAGAATGTAGCTTTTTTAAAAAATGTCAATTTTTAATAATTTTTTCACCTTTTATCGACTTCTGACTTTGTTAAAGCGTTAATTATATAAATTAGGATGCCAGAAATGTAATTTTTACAACAAAGTTTCAATTAAACCTTTTTGAAAGAGTTATGGGTTATTAAAGTTTCCAAAGAATGTAGCTTTTTTTAAAATGTCAATTTTTTATAATTTTGTCACCTTTTAGGCCATGTTTTCTTAAAATATTCATTCAAATCGACTTTGGTAAAGTGATTTATATAAATTGGGATGCCAGAAATGTACTTTTGCAACTAAAGTTTCAATTAAACCTTTTTTGAAAGAGTTATGGGTTATTAAAGTTTCCAAAGAATTTTGCTTTTATAAAATGCGAACTTTTATAATTTCTTCACCTTTTATGTCAAAATTTACTTTATAAATAAAATTAAAAATGCAGTTGAACGTTTTTGAAAGAGTTATATGTTAAAAGTTTCCAAAGAATTTAACTTTTTAAAAATGCCAATTTTTTTTAATTTTTTTACATTTTTGGCCATTTTTTCTAAAATATTGATTCAAATCGACTTCGGTAAAGTGATTTATATATATTCTGATGCCAGTTATGTAATTTTATAAATAAAATTGCAATTGAACCTATTTTAAAAGAGTTATGGGTTATTAAAGTTTCCAAAGAATTTAGCTTTTTTAAAATGCTAATTTTATAATTTTTTCACCTTTGTTGGCCATATTTTCTAAAATATTATCCAAATCGACTTAGTTAAAGTGATTTATATAAATTGAATGCCAGAAATGTACTTTACAAATAAAGTTTCACTTAAACCTTTTTGAAAGAGATATGGTTTATTAAAGTTTCCTAAAGAATTTTGCTTTATAAAAATGCCAATTTTTAATTTTTTCACCTTTATTGCCAGAAATTTACTTATATAAATAAAATTGCAGTTGAACTTTTTGAAAGAGTTATATGTTATAGAAGTTTGCAACGAATGTAGCTTTTAAAATGTCAAATTTTATAATTTTTTCACCTTTAGGCAAATTTTCTAAAATATTGATTCAAATCGACTTCGATAAAGTGATTTATATATATTCAAATGCCAGAAATGTATTTTTATAAATAAAGTTGCAATTAAACCTATTTTGAAAGAGTTATGGCTTATTAAAGTTTCCAAAGAATGTAGCTTTTAAAAATGTCAATTTTTAATAATTTTTCACCTTTTATCGACTCCGACTTTGGTAAAGTTAATTATATAAATTAGATGCCAGAAATGTACTTTTACAAATAAAGTTTCAATTAAACCTTTTTGAAAGAGTTATGGGTTATTAAAGTTTCAAAGAATTTCTTTATAAAATGCCAATTTTTATAATTTTGTCACCTTTTAGGCCATGTTTTCTTAAAATATTCATTCAAATCAATTTCAAAGTGATTTATATAAATTGGGATGCCAGAAAATGTACTTTACCAACAAAGTTTCAATTAAACCTTTTGAAAGAGTTATGGGTTATTAGTTTCTAAAGAATTTTGCTTTATAAAAAGCAGTACGTGAACTTATAATTTCACCACCTTTTATGTCAGAAATTTACTTATAAATAAAATTGAGTTGAGTATTTTTTTTGAGAGAGTTATATGTGTTATTAAAGTTTCCAAAGACCATTACAAAATGCCAATTTTTTAATTTTACATTTTGGCTATATTTTTTCTAAAAATATTGATCTCAAACGACTCGGTAAAGTGATTTATGACATATTCAGATGCTACAGAAATGGTTTTTTTTATAAATAAAGTTGCAGTTGAACCTTTTTGAAAGATTTATGGTTATTAAAGTTTCCAAAGAATTTAGCTTTAAAATGCCAATTTTATAATTTTTTCACTCTTTAGCCATATTTTCTAAAACATTGATTTATATTGACTTCGGTAAAGGGATTTATTTATACTGAGATGCCAGAAATGTACTTTTCTAAACTAAGTTGCAGGTTGAACCCTTTTTTGAAAGAGTTATGAGGTTATTAAAGTTTCCAAACAATTTTGCTTTTTAAAATGCCAATTTTTATAATTTTTACACCTTATTAAGCCATATTTTCTAAAATATTGATTTAAATCGATTTTGGTAAAGTGATTTATATAAATTATGATGCCAGAAATGTACTTTTACAACTAAAGTTTACCTTAAAGCTTTTTTGAAAGAGTTATGGATTATTAAATTCTTCCAAAGAATTTGCTTTGATATAAATGCCAATTTTTAAATTTTTTCACCTTTTATGCCAGAAATTTATATTTTAGAAATAAAATTGCTGTTGAACCTTTTGAAAAGTTATGTTATTAAAGTGTCCAAGAATGTTGCTTTTTAAAAAATGCTATTTTTTAATTTTTCACCTTTTAGGCCATATATTTCTTCTAATATTGATTCAAATCGACTCGCAAAGTTGATTTATATATATTGGAGATGTAAGAAATTAACTTTTCCAAGTTAAGCTGTAATTGAACCTATTTTGAAGAGTTATGGGTTATTAAAATTTCAAAGAATTTTGATTTTTTAAAATGCCAATTTTTAAAATTTTTTCACCTTTAGGCCATATTTTCGAATATTGATTTAAATCGACTTCGGTAAAGTGATTTATATATATTCAGAGTGCCAGAAATGTACTTACAAATAAAGTTGCAATTGAACCTTTTTTGAAAGAGTTATGGGTTATTAAAGTTTCCAAAGAACTTTGCTTTTAAAAATGACAACTTTTTTATTTTTCTTACATTTTTGTTAGCCATATTTTCTAAAATATTGATTCAAATCGACTTGGTAAAGTGGATTTATATAAGGTAGATGGCAGAAAATGTTTCTTTATAAATATGGTTACAAATAAAACCTATTTTGAAAGAGTAATGTGGGTTATTAAAGTTTCCAAAGAATTTGCTTTTAAAAATGCCATTTTTATCATTTTTCACCTTTTAGGCTAATATTTAAAATATTGATTTAAATCGAGTTCTTCGATAAAGTGATTTATAGATTGAGATGCTAGAAATGTACTTTCTAAACTAAGTTGCAGTTGAACCTTTTTTGAAAGAGTTATGGTTATTAAAGTGTCCAAAGAATTTGGCTTTTTTTAAAATGCCAATTTTTTTAATTTTTTTTCACCTTTAGGCCATATTTTCTAAAGTATTGATTTAAATCGACTTTCCTATAAAGTAATTTATACATACTGAGATTCCAGAAATTTACTTTCCAAACTAAGTTGCAATTGAACCTATTTTGAAAGAGTTATGGGTTATTATTAAAGTTTAAAAGAATTTTGCTTTTAAAAATGCCAATTTTTATAATTTTATTCACCCTTAGGCTATATTTTTAAAAATATTGATTCAAATCGACTTCGGTAAAGGATTCATATATCCAGATGCAGAAATGTATTTTTATAAATAAAGTTGCAATTTAACCTATTTTGAAAGAGTTATAGTTGTCTAGGGTTTCCAAAGAATTTTGCTTATTTTAAAATGTCAATTTTTATAATTTTTCACCTTTTATCACCGCTGACTTTGGTAGGGGGAAGTTATCATTTATATAAATTGGGATTTAGAAATGTAATTTTTACAAATAAAGTTTCAATTAAACCATTTTTTGAAAGAGTTATGGGTTATTTAGTTTCAAAAGAATTTATCTTTTTTTTTATAAAAATGCCACTTTTA